>PVHP010023384.1:0-27369 GCA_004024765.1 Zapus hudsonius
CAAACACAACCTAAAGTAGAAGCACAGAGACTCTTAAGGTCACAACAATAAAACAGACTTAAAACTCACCCTCCATGACTCAGGGAACTGAGCGGAAGAGGGGGAGGAAAGATTGTAAGAGCCATGGTGAGAGAGATTACCCAGAGACATTAGCCCCCTCAGCTGCAATTCATAAAGGGGGGGACAACCTGGCTGCCTCCTGTGCTATCCATAACCCCTTACCACATAGATTGATCCAGTGTGCCCACCGAGGAGGATACCCAGTGGATTGGGGATAGGGAGGGAAATGGGAATATCAACACAATATTTGCTCATTTAGTGTATCTAATTTTGGACAATAAAGATAAAAAAAATTAAAGGAGTGTTTGCTTCCTAAAGTAACTCTGTGAGAACTCTTTTTAGAGTAAAAATACTGCAAATGAATAGTTTGTGGAATTTTATTTTATATTTATTTGTATTTAGGCTTCACTCGGACTTTAAATATTTAATCAACTTTCAATTAAACTACAGAAAAAATGAGAAGCAAATAACCTGGAGCAAACCATCTGACATTTCAGTAGAGACAAACTATCAATACCAACGTTTTGACACAGTAATTAAAAAGCACTTTTTTTTTCTTGCAAAGTGGAATGCCTCACACATGCTAGGCAATTACTCTAGAACTGAGCTATATTCCCCAGCCCTTAGTTTTTGGAGATAGGATCTCACTACAGAGTTCAAACTGGCTTTAAACTCCCAATGTAGACCAGGCTGGCCTTGAATTCTCAAACCTCTGTCTCAGCCTGAGAGCAGGGATTACAGACGTGTTCCATTAGACTTGACCTAAAAACTCCTTAATGCCAAAGTGTTCAAATAATCCTTAGGGGAGGCAATAAAAATTGTTTATAGTTTTTATCCAAAAGTTGGAGTTCATGTTCATTTCTTTTTGGTTTAATATTGCAAGGGAACAAATTATTCTTATCTTTTCAAATAAATAAGCCAATTAATGTAGCCTCATATTAAGCAGTTGGGAATACTGCTGATATTTTGTAGTACTCTTTGTATTTGTGCCAGAAAAACCAAATTGGAAAAGCAAATTGAATTCACCTGGATCAGACCAAGGCCCTTCAATTTGTCTATTTAGCTTGCTGTTTTGATAATAATTTAACTCAACATGTTGTTCTAAAAGAATGCCAAAGTAGGTACTACTGTCTTTATAGGAGAGATTTTATTTAAATGCACACACATACATATATAATCATTTTATTTTATGAGCCTCAGTAAAATGAGTCATTGTCAGAATTAATTTTCCATAAGGCATATCAACTAATCATCCCCAAACAAGAGGCAAAGGGTGTTTCTGCCCTTTCCAAATTTAAATGCATACTCCAATATGAAGATCTGTTCTGATTTTCATTTTTGTGAGCCTATTCTATGTCAGCTTTATCTCTTTAACATTTCACATGGCTCAACCTGCCGTGACCATGATTTCATATGGCTAGCTCTCCTCTTTTCTAAATGAACAATGTCACAAGGATTTAATAATTTAGGTTGTAATATACTACATTCTAAGATATTTTACCAGTACCTAAAATATTTTATTTCATTTTCTTGAATCACTTGCAGGAGTGAAACCAATACTTTTAAATGAACAATTTTTATCATATTACTTAAGACAAAAGGAATTTCCTTTCCTTTCTTTCTAAATAACATTACTGTGCTATGACTTCTGACATATATCACCATTTTCTTGGATTTTTTTTTCCCTCAGTTTAGCCTTGGTCTTTGCCATGTGGATTTTCTCAACTCATTCCCTTTACTTGGAGCTACTTCTCTCCCTGTATTTATCTTCACTCTCCATGTCCCCCATGAGCACCAAAGAAAAGTTGAGGAGCAAACAAAGCACGATGGAGCCTTCTGACATGGGCCTGGCTCCTGCACATGCAACGTTCACAGATGGCACTCAGACTCCTGCCAGGCCAAAGAGTCAGTCACCTAAGAGATACCCTTGCCCAGATTTCAAAACCCCAAGTCTTAACTTTTACAGTATATTCTTCCAGATTGGGAGTCACAAGCAATCACAGCCAGATGAGGAGCTGGGATGAAAGACTCCCCTAAAAAATCCAGAGCACTAACTGGCACTGCCTGGGCACTGATGAAGTCCTGGCACTGTACCCACAGGGTGCTGACCCCTCAGACACAGCTGCTGACCCGAGGGCAAAAGGGGCCACACACGGTCCTCTTTCACATTCCCTAACTTTAACTTATAGTCATCACGTTGCCAATTTTCAGGTTAAATAGACGTGAAATTACTAATAATTACTCATTTAAATCGAAACTCCAGAATTAGATATATAATGCACACATTCAAAACTGAGGAGTTGATTACTGTAACTTCAAGAAAGACAACCTTGGGGGGGGTCACGAACACAAAATTGAACTTTAATTATTAAAACTACACAGATCCTTAAGTTAAAACTGATCGTGGAAACTTTATTCTAGCACTACTGGAAACAGCTGAAAGCTAAGCATGCAAACACGCATCATCAGGAGGGGGTCAGCAACCCTCTTCTAAGTATAAGTGTGACCTACCAGGACACACAGGCATGGTCTCTGGAAAGGACGTCTGTCTGGACTAACTCATGATCCAGAAGAAGCTGAGCTGAGAGCCCCTCCTCACCATGCCTACCAGCTGAGCTGTCCACCCCCAAGAGCGGGTGTGGACAGTAGGGCAGGTGTGTGGCCAGGGTGAACTGGAATTAGGGGGTCACTGCAGGGACTCCAGTAGAATTCTGACAAGGCTGTGAGTACTTCCTGTGAATTTGAGCTGCATTCCAACAAACCATTAACTTCCATCCCCATTTTATGCTTAATTTTCAATTGATTCTGAACCAATTTGGAGGAGGGAGGAGACCTAAATCCCAGCAATCTCCAAGATAGGCCATTAAGTAAAAAAAAGGATCATGGAGGCTACATAAAACAAGAAGCACACATATGTATAAGTGGATCTGACAGAACCACCATCAAACAGAGTGTCTGTGAGAAAAGGAGGGCTGGGACTGAGAATCAGGATTCGCCAACAAACCTTGCAATGACCTGAATGTGTCCTCCAAAATTCCTGTGTTGAAATGTAATTCCCAAGTGTATGAAGAAGTGGGGCCTTTGGGAGTGAGGGTGAAACCCCAGTGACTGGGATTAGTGTCCCTATGAAAGAAACCTCCCCTCCCCTCCCCTCCCCTTCCCATTGTGGGAGAGAGCAGCAAGAGACTATGAAAGAGCCTGTCAGGCCCTTGCCAGACACCACGCTGCAACCTTCATCCAGAACTCCCAGCCTCCAGAACTGAGGCACGGATTACTGTTTATGAGTGACTTGTGAGAGGAGCCTGAACAGAGCCAGACAGGCATCTGGTAACAGAGCACTGCAGTGATTTCCAAATTTAACAATACTTTTTAATAATTTCTGTCACAAGTTTAAATCAAAATCAAGTTTCTGACTTTATAATCATGAGTTTTGAGTTTATGATGCGCAAGAGTTTGGAGCAGTGGTTCTCAAGGGTGATGTCCAGCCCAGCTGCACCATGGCCTGGAGCCTGCTAGAGATGCACACCCAAAGGGCCCTCCTGGGATCTGCAGGCTTAGGAACTGGGGGTGGGAACTGGCAATCTGTTTTAAATAAGCTCTGCCCAGGACACCATGCTACCTATACCTTGAGAATAAGCAGGTTTCAATTCTCCCACCCACATGTCCTCAGACTTACACAAAATACATATGCAAACACCTTCCTACCTAGCAAATCGTGCTTCAGCTCAATTTAACAAACGTTTATAGAACACTTTTTCACAGTGTGTTACTGTAATACATTCTTAGTATGAACTAAAATACTTCAGTAAAGAGAAAAATGATATCTGAAAACTACTAGAGTAATAAGGCTGTAAAAGAACAGAGCGGGAGCCCAGACTAGATGTCCTGTTGGGAACCAGCTATCTCATGGCTGCCTTCCACTCACACAACCACGTCACAACGCCAATGGAGAGCGAGCGCTATGACAACTCACAGCAGCTGTGACCAGCGCTTCTCTTGCATGATTTTATCTTAGCACATTTATTTAAAATTAAGTAGTGTTGGCATTTACCTGTTTGGTGATCGTCTTGGCCAACGTCTTCCGTTAGATTCTGTAAGAAATATGATCAATACAAGAAATCACATACCCTGTAGCAAGTTTTAAAAGTCAGTGTTTTCATAAGCAACTAACGGCATAGTTTAAATTTTAAAAATCAAATATAGTGGCGCAAAATGGCTACTTTGAAGTTGGAAGCTGTATATTGAAAAGATTGACTTACTAGCTTATTAAGAGTATGGTAGATTTTATGAATATTGGCCAGTGTTGAGAGATGAGAGTTCAGCTGAAAGTCTTTAAAAGAAAAAGGAGAAAATTCAGTATTACTTCTCAGACAGTAAAAAGTTTTTTAAAAAATTCAAAAGTAAAGATAAACAACTGTGTTAGTATCTCACAGTTTTTGATGTTACAAATAAACACCTTGTACTACTGACCTATCTCCCATAAATAAGATCTAAAGTTCAATCTCCAACCAAATACTAACATTCAGGAAATGTTCGTGTGAATTCTAAGGTAAAATGAAAATACTGCAGCAGCTACAGAAACTGCCAGCAGCGAACTGGAATTGGAAGAGAAAAATATAAGTAATGTTAGCAAATTAGACAAGTAACACAAGTAGAAGACAGACCAGATCTCAAAGGAAATGTGCTTCTAGAATTCCTGGTACAACGAGCAAGCTCCTGGGAAGAAAACGACAGAAAAGCATCCCAACATGCAGCACTTCTTACAATATGTTTACACCGTGGCTGATTGCACAGTACTGCGCCCCCTCCCCCTCTCCAGCCGCCCTGCCAGCTCCCAGTCCAGAGCCCAGGGCAGCCTATGGTTCTTTGCAGGCCCTGCCATGGTAAATAAAGTGTGCCCCATAAGCAGAACTAACCCTTCTGAGGAACCAGGCCCAAAAAAGAGCAAATGATCTCTATTCATTTCAGAACCGCACACTAAATCAGGCAGGCAGGCAGAGACAAAGCCACCTTCCCAAATTAAAACTGTAATAAGGAGCTGGGGTTGGCTCTGTGGATAAAGTGCTTGCTGAGCACCTCTGGAGTACCTGAGTTTGGATCCCCAGCGGAAAACCGTGGTGGGTTTCTGTGATCCCAATGCACTTACAGTAAGGAGGGAGGTAGAGGCAAGGGAATTTCCCAAAAGCTTGTAAACAGTGTGGTGAACAAGAGACCCTGTCTCAAATGACATGAAGGGTGAGGACCACCCCAAAGTTATCCTCTGACCAGACACACATAGTATGCATGTATCCACACACATACTCACACAAACACATATGAACAAATATATACACACATACCACCACATAAAGAAACTCTAATAAGCTATCAGGCTTTTGAACGTCTCATTTCAAATCTTTTATTAAGTATGCCCACTTACATAGCAAACTACTCCAATGAGCTAAAATGTATGAATTACTTTCTTTTTGAAAAGCATCAATAGAACTATTTTCATAAACATCAGGGTTTATATCAGCTCCGTTTCTTTGCTGTCATAGGATTAGTCTAAAAGTGGCCTTGAAAAGATACTAACTCAAGGGTCTCAAAAGGAGGGTGGGAGGGAGGGAGGAGGGGGGAGGTAGGGAGGGAAGGAAGGAAGGAAGGAAGGAAGGAAGGAAGGAAGGAAGGAAGGAAGGAAGGAAGGAAGGAAGGAAGGAAGGAAGGAAGGAAGGAAAGAAGGAAGGAAAGAAGGAAGGAAAGAAGGAAGGAAGGAGTCACACTACACGCTGGAATACCATTTGGGACAAGCCCCAGGTGTGGAGAACAGAGCCATGGGTCAGATACCATGTGAGGTGTCGCAGGGAGGCTCTGGACCCCTAGAGTCTGCTCCAACTCTGGAGAGCAACCAGCTTTCCTTCAACCAGTCAAAACTCAATGAGTTCACTTTCTCTTTACAGCTTGTGGGAATCAGGTCGGGGCAGGCCTGCAGGGCCTCTTGTCACAGGCAGACAGCATTAGCAGGGGCCACACCAAAGCAGGACCCCCAGGCTCTCCCTTTCTAAATAGGCCCAAAGATAAGACTCCTGGTGGGGTGGGGTGGTACATACCTATAATCCCAGCACTTGGGAGGTGAAGGGAGGAGAATCAAGGGTTCAGGACCATTCTGGGCTACATGAGACCCTGTCTCAAAGAACCAAAGAGAGGCTAGGGAGAGGGCTCAGTGGTTAAACGTGCCCGCTTGCAAGCCAGCCAACCCGAGCTGGCTCCTCTAAAGCACCCATGCACAGCTGGACAGAGGTGCATGAATCTGCAATGTCAACACCCTCACGGAGGTGCAGCCAGGTGAATCTGAAGCTCACAAACAGAAGAGGCAAAACGAGAGACTGTGTCAAGAGGAGGTGGAAGGAGAGGAGAAACCCCAAAAGTGTCCTCTGACCTCCACCCAGCCTACATATACACATACACACAAAAGAGTAAGAATAAAAATGGAACAAAACCAAACAAAAAAATAGCAAAAAATCCTAATACTCAGCTCCTTGTGTGCTTAAGGAAATGACCAAGACGGCACAGAGTGGAGACCTTCCACACACGTGCACGAAGGTTCTGGAAAGCTGCAGGTGGGAGAGTATACATACATGCGTGTGAATCCCTCCTGTGTTCATAGTTACAAGCACCATGGAGGTTTCCAAGCCACAGGCAAGAGCGTTCTGACCTGCAGGATGCTGGGAAGGCTGATACCACTTCCCACAGTTCTCCCCATCTGTACCAACCCTGGCTCCCCCTTAGTAGTCTCAATTTAAAGACAAGCCTCTATATTCCACTACCAACTTGGGCCCCTGAAGACCCCAAACAAGGGGCTTTGGAGTCTTCCTACTAAAGCCACACAAGAAGGGAGGGAGGGCAGAAAGGAGCATGCCCAAGGCAGCCTGCAGCAGGGCCTTGTGACCCTGTCACCAACCACACTACCCTACTGTTCATTCAACTGTCAGACGATATGAGTATCTAGACAGCTGAGGTGTCAAACCTGCTGTATGTGAATAGGGAAGAAGTGGGAAAGATAACACGTGCTCCCAAATGGAATTCGCCAATTCTGGGTCTTTCACGACACTCCTTACAAACCTTCTTCCAGCTCCACATTCAGTCCACCATGTCCAACCCAGTTGACAGGTGCATGTGCCAAAAACACCACCATGCTTTACAACCTGAACTTGACTGGTAGTTATTCACCTAAATCTCAAGTTCTTTATCTATAGTATGAGAAATAAACTATCCTGCATGGTGTGGTAAAAATGAAAATATGCAATCAGATACCTTCAACACCACCTAGATTGCCAGAAACCCATCACAATGACAAGAATAGATCAAGTGCTCAACAAGTTTGCCCTGTTCCCCCGCCATTTGCCTACAGTACTCTCCACATAAAACAACCATCTAAAACAGTTTCTATTTATGTAGGTCCAACACCAGCCCTACATCACAGACTCTGAAGTCAGAGCGCCTCCATGACTAAGGTAAGTGATCTGGTATCTCTCTAAAGCCCCTGAGTGTGGTCGCTATGTTTATAAAGCAGCTGATGGTTACAATTAACTCCCAGCTCAGAGTGTTTACAGCTGGGTTCTATAGTGAAGTGTCATGTCTTGATCCAGGTGTCCCCCACAAACAAATGAATGTATTCTGGGTAACCGATCCTCAGCTGATGGCAGTTTGGGTTTTACAACCTCACTGGAGCTGTGTTGCTGGGGGCGGGTTTATGAGGTTATAAGCCAGCTTCCCCTTGCCAGTGTTTGGCACACCTTCCTGCCGCTGTTTGCAGTGCTGTGGTGGAGGTAATGTCCATCCCTCTGCTCATACCATCGTTTTCCTTGCCAGGATGGAGTCTCCCCTTGAATCCATAAGCCTAATAAACCCATTCCTTAACAAGCTGCTTTTGCTTGGGTTCTTTCTGCGAAGCAGTTAGAAAGCTGACAGCAACAGTTTTGGTACCAGGATGTGGGGTCACCTGTTGCTACTAGAACCCCGATTCTGTGGCTTTGGCATTTTGGAACTGATATGCAGGAGGAATATGGACAGATTGGAAACCTCTTCCTAAGAGGTGCCTTGCAGTGCTGTAAGTACAGCGTGATGGATCATTCTGGTCAGAGTTAAAAGACCTGAATGTAATGAGTACTATGGACTGTGAAATTTGGCTTACAAGGGTGAGAAAGAACTTTGTCAGGACTGTGCCAAAAGCAGTTTGTGTGAGAGGCTTGCTGCATTCTGCCTGCCTGTGTCCTGGGAACCAGTGCAGGGGTGTTTTATGTAAAGATGGACTGATGTGAGCAGATGGGAGATGGCACAGAAAGAAACATCTTTGGGTCGAAATTGCTGCCCGTTCACCTGCAATTGTTTGAGGGATGACAACCATTGAGATTGGGCCAGCTGGTCTGCATTGGAACAACAGGAAGAATGTAGACTCTTTAAAGTAAGGGGCCTGAATATTTAAATGCAGGATCATTGAACTTGGAGTTAGAGATTGATGGTGCCCTGCTTGTTTTAAATCTTGTATTGGTTCAATCTGTTTTTGCCGTGCCTCATGTTTTGCAGTGTGAATGTTCTGTGCCATTACGGGTTCATTTTTGGTATTATGGCTCAGTTGACAGCTGTGGGGACTTAAGAGTTGAGATGAACATATTGTATTTACATCATGTATGATTATCAGTTTGTGGGGGCCAGGGGCAGACTGTCATGGTTTGATCCAGGTGTCCCCCACAAACAAATGAATGTATTCTGGGTAATCGATCCTCAGCTGATGGCAGTTTGGGTTTTACAACCTCAATGGAGCTGTGTTGTTGGGGGCGGGCTTATGGGGCTATAAGCTAGCTTCCCCTTGCCAGTGTTTGGCACACCTTCCTGCCACTGTTTCCAGTGCTGTGGTGGAGGTGATGTCCACCCCTCTGCTCATGCCATCATCTTCCCTGCCAGGATGGAGTCTCCCCTTGAGTCTGTAAGCCAAATAAACCCATTCCTCCACAAGCTGCTTTTGCTTGGGTTCTTTCTGCAAAGCAATTAGAAAGCTGACCGCAACATGAAATTTCTCACTAATGGCAACAAAAAGAAAATTCATTTCACAAAACACATGTTATGTCATCTATTATCCACTTCTATACCCAATTCCTATTGCCAACAGCACCCCACCATCACTGCACTCAAGAAAAGGGAAAAAGAAGAGGAAATGCAGCCAGGGACAGGAATGGTCCTTCTGGGGTTTCACCAATATAAGAAGTTAAGACATGAATTCAACAGGAAAAAAAAAAAAAAGGACAAAAATAGCAACAATGGAGTATTCCCAAAGGTTGACAGACGCTGGATTTATGGTTCATCTGCTCAGTGCTCATGGCGAGTAACAGACCTTGAGATCTAAAATAGATTTCACATCCTTGAGGCAAAGTGTTAGGGGTAAAGATCAAATGCTTTACAGAGAATTCATCTAGGAAAGCACTGATTCATAAAAATCTCCTTCTGCTCATATTTCAATTACAGAGGATAAAAGCAAGGTTAAGTCAACTGTATTCCACAAGCAAACAGCTTCCCATTGGGTGGTGATGGGCTGTGACTGCTAGGTGACAGGCACACTCCTCCATAGTCTACATTAAAAGCAACAGTTGGCTTTGCAGAAAGACACAGCCTGCGTGATAAATAGTACACTCAATTATCTTCTAGGTAGTTTTTAAACTATCAACAAATGCTGACTTGGCATTAAAATATCTAGATTTTTATGTTTCTCTTTTAACAGTTTCATACATGTATATAATGCATGATTACATTCACGCATTACCCTCTGTAACCCTCTCACTTCTACTGAACCCCTTCTCCCCAATTAGTCCCCTCCTACTTTCTCTTTTTAAAAATCTAATGTGATTAAATTACTGATTGATATGATGTGTACAATATGAAAGAAAAAAGGAACATCACTGAGGTCAAGGCCCATTCCCCTAAGCTACTATGGTTACAGAACCCACAATACAGGAAGACACATAAATATTAGAAATCAAATGGTTTTGAGGAAGTTCATTTAATGAACAACCAAAAAAAAATCAAATTTGAAAGTTGATTCCCACACAATTTAAATACATCAAAAGCAGAAGCTTTCCTTTGTCCCATCACAGACACCTTGTAAAATACAGCTGGGAGAAGACATTACAACAGCAATGAAGGGCAATGATGCACTCAGGACAAACCTTGCTAGAGAAGACTAGAGAAAGACAACCATGGAGACTTTACCTTCTTGGAATGGAAAGACCTGGCATTGTCAAGTGATTACCTCTCCCTTGGCCAAACCACAAATGACGAGCCATCACATTCCCATTCAGCCTGCTGTGGTTCCTCAACACCCCGCTCACCCCCAAAAATAAGATAGGGAAAAGCCAGGGGGTCAGACAAGCTTAGCAGGCTGATTCTAAAAATGGACTCAACAGACATGCTGGGTGTGCTAAGCAGTTGCTGAGAAGGAAGAAGAACTCACTCTATCATGTCTGGGCTCACAGTACAAAGCAGGGCCCTGACAGTGAACACTTTAGACTTTCTGCTTGGCCACTGTCATACAAGCATAGCCACAAACAATACAGAAGCAAGTGAGTGTGTCTGCTTTCCAATAAAGTGAAATTTGTAAAAACTAGGTGGTGGGTGGGATTTAGCCTCTGGGCCATCACTGGCTCATGCCTGATATAAAGGTACAGCAATTACAATAGCAGACCTTGGGAGCAAGAAGATAAATCAAAGAAAGAGACTTGATAAACATGTCTGTCTGTATGCATAAATATATGTGCAATTGACATGATGAAAGAGCATCTCAAATCAATAGAAGGAGGTAACAGAGGAACTAGCCAGCATGTGGAGCAAGCTAAGTCACTCCATCCTCATTCAGCAGGTGGAAGGGGAAGGCATGCCAGGCTCAGCCCTGTAGTCGGCTCATCTCCTCGTCTTCCTCTATCCACCCTGCTGTTTTGTGAACGCTTCTCAGCAGTTCTCCCTGCCTTGGGTTCTCTGCCTCAAGAACAACATGGCTGGCTCACCTATGTCATTAAGGTGTCATTTAATGATACCACCTCCACAGGATCTGGCAGAGTTAGCTCCTTTCCTCTAGGGCCTTAGGCCGCCTGACCTGGTGCCACGTTTCTAAGCTGTATTTCAGGATGGCACACAGGTCAGGGTCTCAGCCTTGTCCTCTGCTGTTCCCCTCGTCCCTAGAACAGTACATGCCCCACATAAGGTACAAAGGACCAGAGCTTAAAACTGGTACATTCAGAGCATTCCAAGGGACCTGAAAACATGGCAAATGTCGTGACAAAAATGATGAATGAAAAGCATGGTGACTTGTCAATCCTGTTTGAGAGAAGAGACCACTTTCAACTGGGCCACCTGAGGGTATGCAAATGGAACAGATAAACCAGGCACACTTGGCCAGCACCAACTCCCAGACTACACTTTATTGACAGCCACTTGACATGAAAACAAACCTGCAAAGAGGTTCCAGCACTCTGCTGCCTGGAGCTGCTGGCCAATGGAGGGCCTGCTGCCACTCACCAAGCACAGTTCCAAGGGGCCACAGGGCTGAACCCACCAGTGTGTGCCCCACGAGTGTTCCAACTAGGAGTTTGTCTAGGGCACGAGGACAAGTAATCTAGACTTCAAGTGACCATCTACAGAGACAAGTAGAAGTGACTCAAGTGTGAAATAAATGACCAGGGCCTCACATTAGCCAGAAAGTGCTAGGAAGAGATCACGTGTGCAGAAGACAGTCCGTTAACGTCACCAAATTCAACTTGTCATTTGTCCATCGCTGTGCTCTCCTACTTGATGTGTCAGAGATGGGACATATGTGCAGCCAGTCAGTCTCTGGAACAAGCATGGTGTCCTGTTCATAAAATGTGGTCCCTAAAGCATGCCATCTACCTCAACAGGTGCTCAGCTGAGGGCCAGCATCTGTCCCAGTGACGGAGCACACTGCTGGCTATGCTGGCAGGAACCTGGCATACTCTCCAATTAGGGACCTGCTGCAATTACTTCAGGTGGTACTTTTTTTTTTTACCCTTTGTGCTTTTTTTTAAATTAAAAATCAGCAAGCAGTGTGAAGAAGAGATTTGAAAAATATAGGGATCTGTGCTAATAAATATATTAGCTAATTATAAAGGTTAACAAGTCATCATACACATAAATATATACAGACATAATTCACATATGCACAGGCTATCAGTGTAAAGTTAATATGCAGTGCGCATGTGTATACATGGTCTGAGTTCTGTGGGAACCCCTATTTAAGTTTCCTCTCTTGTGTCCAAAATTCTCCCAAGAGCCTCTGCTCTGGTTGGTATGTCTACTGAGCGATAATTTTTGTACTTTTGTCCAGCAGTGACAGGTGCTGCAATTATCAATTTGCTTAACACACTTGAAATGTGTTCATCAGGTGGTATTTTTAGTACAAGTGACTTTTACCTAATTATAATATACCACAAGAAAAATACTAAGTGGACTGTACACTGAACTGAGGGAGCAAGAAGCACTCAAGATTCTGTGTCCTTCTGTCCGATTCTCTTCATTTCACTTGGTCAAGCAGGGTCAGAGCATTGACTATGGCCAAGCTGGGAATAATTCCTATTTTCTAACTGCTATCCAAAACTAGCATAGTTCTTATGAGAGCAAAGGTCAATCTTCATACTCTACCTTTCCTCCCATAACAACCAAGCAGACACACACACACACACACACACACACACACACAAAACTGGCCAAATCTAAAACAATGTAGCAACCCTTTTTAAGAGAGGAAAATAGGTGAGAGCAGTTAAAAGAAATAAAGAGCATTCAAATAGAAAAGAAGGCAAAATTGTCCATTTGTAGATAAAGGATTAATTGAGTAGGTAGGCAGAGAAGAGAGAGAGAAAGGCAGGCAACACAAACATATGGCTGGAACTCAAATTCAGTAGGGCTGTTTCAGGTGATATGAATTAGGTGCCCCCCCCCATAAACTCATGTATTCTGAATGTTTGGTCCCCAGCTGGTGGCAGTTGGGGAATTGGTGTGTTATTGGTGATGGGTTTATGGGTGGTATTGCCAGCTTCCCCTTGCCAGTGCTTGGCACCCTCTTCTGCTATGGCAGAGTTGATGTCCAGCCTCTGCTCATGCCATCCTTTCCCCCTCTGTCATCATGGAGCTTCCCCTCAAGACTGGAAGCCAAAATAAACCCTTTCTTCCAACATTTGATCAAGTGTTTTGTGACAGCAACAAGAAGGTAACTATAACAGTTGTGGTGTGTAAAACCAACATAAAAAAATACCTTTTTTATACACCAAGAATGAAATTGATGAGAGAGAGATCAAGAGAACAATTAAACAAGGAAGTTGTGGTGGTTAATCTCTGTTGTCAGTTTAACAGGATTTAAAATCACCATGGAAACAAATCTCTGCACATGTCTGTGAGGGATTTTCTAAATCAGGTTTTTCAGGTGGGAAGAACCATCCTAAATACAGGAGGTACCATTCCATGGGCTGGGTGTCCTGGACTGGATAAAAGGAGAAAGTTTGCTGAAGACCAACATTCATGGTGCTTTGCTTTGAATGTAGACTAATGTAATCAAATCTTGCCTTGTCTTCTTAGCCACAATGGACTCTACCCCTGGGACTGGAAGTGGAAGGAAAACCTGTGCATCCTTCAGTTACTCTGTCAGAGAACAAGACAAGTAATTGATACAGCACTAGGGGTTGGGGAGATGACCCAGCAGTTAAAGGTGCTTGCTTGACATTTCATAGGTGTTTCCAACGGTACCCATGGGACACATGCATCCCAGGATAGCTATGAATGCAGTCCCAACAAATCTGTAGATGACAACATCAGGTCACAACCCTGATTTATACTGACAATTACAAAACCTTGGTAAAATTTCAGAGGACACACACAAAAACAGAACAATGTCCCATGTTCAGAAACTGAGTTAATCTGTTAAACTATACTACCCAAGGTAATCTAAAGAGGGAATCCAAGTCCTATTATGAAGTTGTTCTTACAGAAATCAAAAAGTCAATCATACTGTTGGTATGAAATCACAAGACACTAACATGACCAAAGAAAGCTTCAACAAAAAGAAAAAAGCTAGATTATAATACCCAACTTCAAAATATACTCCAAAGCAATGGTAACCTACTCGGCATGATACTGGAACAAAAACAGACACACAGGTCAGCAGAATCGAATAGGGAATACAAAAAAAATCTTCAGCCAATAGTCTTTCAGCAAAGGTAGCAAAAACACACACTGGAGAGAGTCTCATCCATACATGATGCTGGGAAAACTATATATCCAAAAGTAAAAGAAACCAGACCCCTCTATATGTAAAAATCCACTCAAAATAGATCAAGACTTAAATGGATGACCCAAAACTATGTAACTACTACAAAAAAATATATATAGGAAAAGTGCTTCACGACATAAGTCTAGGTAACATAGGCAACATAAACAATATTTCATAAATGACAATGAAAAAGCTCTTGTACAGCAAAGAAAACAACAGAGTAAGGTGACAACCTATAAAATGGGAGAAAATATCTGCAAACTGCTTATCTAATTCAAGTTAAAATGGCTAAATGACCTACATAGACATTTTTCAAGAGATTTCTTAAGCGGTTACACAAATGAACAACAGGTACATTAAAAACACTGCATGCTTTCACTTACATGTAGAAGGCAAGATGTTCAACAAGTCCAAGAAGTACAGAGCAGGCCAGGCACGGCAGCTCACGCCTCGCATCCCAGCATGCAGGGGGCTGAGGAGGAGCAGGCTTGAAGTGAGCCTGCTCCAGAGCAGCCTGACCTAGAAAGTAAGAGATCTGCCTCACACACCAAAAAAGTACAGGAACAGAACAGTGGTTCCCATAGCCTAAGGAGGGCCTGACAGTGGTTAAGGAATACAGAGTATGGCTGAATAGGGGAATCACTTCAGTATAAATATGGTTGTATAGCTAATAGAGATGATCTGAATATTCCCATGGAAATGCTATATCTGAAGTGACAGATATGACCATTACCCTGATCTGATCATTATGTACTATATACATGTACTGAGTGTCATTTTACTCCCAAAACATGTACAATTATTATGTGCCAGTTAAAAACAATACTTTTAATTTAAAACATGCTTTAAAATAATGTTTATTCTTAACCAGGTATGGTGGCACATGCCTTTAATCCCTGCACTCAGGAGGCAGAGGTAGAAGGATTGCTGTGAGTTCAAGGCCAGCCTGGGACTACAGAGTGAGATCCTAGAAAAAGAAACAAAGAAGAAGAAAGAAGAAAGAAGAAAGAAGAAAGAAGAAAGAAGAAAGAAGAAAGAAGAAGAAGAAGAAGAAGAAGAAGAAGAAGAAGAAGAAGAAGAAGAAGAAGAAGCAGCAGCAGCAGCAGCAGCAGCAGCAGCAGCAGCAGAAGCAGCAGCAGCAGCAGCAGCAGCAGCAGCATTATTCGGGCTGAAGAGATTGCTCAGTGGTTAAAGTGCTTCCTTGCAAAGCCTACTAACCTGGGTGAGATTCCCCAATAACCATGTAAAGCCAGATGCAAGAAGTGGTGCAAGCATGCATCTGGAGTTCATTTGCAGTGGCAAGAGGCCCTGGCGTACCCATTCATATTCTCTTTCTCCTTGCAAATAAATAGAATTAAATTTTGAAAAAGGAAAAAAATGTTTATTCTGTATCCCGATAAAAAATGCCTCCATTTATTTCCTCCACACCAAACAGCTCAAGCCCTCAGTTACTCCCAGCAGTTTTCAAGGACAGTGGTGCAGAACAAATCCTACCACCGTTACTTCTATGTCAAGTACACTGCATTCCTCTGGTCGCTGGAGACTGATGGAGGAATTTGATGATTATCTAAACTCCAGCTACAGATCAGTAAGCAATGCTGCCAGGCTTAGATAACCCACTATGTGCAATGACTGCTTTTCAATGCAAATGCTGAAATAATCCTGGTTAGGCTGGGGGGTGGGGCAGGGGCTCAGGGCAAGGGCAGAATAATGGCCATGCTACTGGCAAATGATCCAAACTAAAGGTTATCACAATCACCCCTAAGGTCTCTGGGACAAAACACCAAGACCACTTAGCTATCCTCCGCCAACAGGGGTATGCTCCAAAACCAGCCTGTTTTCCTAAGTGTTATGGAAAAAGAGAAAGATCTTGTTGCTAAGGCAAGGGTGTGCTATAGTGACAGCCTCCGTTAGGTTACCTGACTTCTTTCCTCCAGAAACACACAAGCCCTTTTTCCTTTGGGTCCAGGTATACAGGTGATGATTATCTCCCATGTGGAGCGGTGGCCCCTGCCCGCCCACAAAGGACATGTACCAACCTAACTTCGATCACCAGTTCATTTCATATTGCAGCATCAAAGAAAAACATTCAAGTCCAAAAGGTCCCAGGCAAGGCCCCATCGATCTGCCCTCTGTCCTTGCTCATTCCATACTTCCAGCTGCTCGGAATGCTCAAGTGAATTCCTACCTCAGGGCTTTTGCATTTCTTATGCCCTCTGCCTCAATGACACCTGGAATTCACAAGGCCCAACAGCTATCCAAATACTACCTTACCAGGTCTCCTTGGACTTCCTCATCCAGCCCGTGCAGTTACTTCACCCACCACTGGATCCACATCCCACCACTTCCTGGGATAGTAATGTTTTAACATGACATACAATACCAACTTACAACTTTCCATACCAATTAATAGTCATAGGATGAGAAGGCGCACATCTTACTTTGATTTATAAAAACAAGTATTTGCACATTAAGGCTGAATTATTACAACACATGATGTAAACGGCTGTTCCTGGCTTCACAGCCAGTCAGTCTCACGCCATGTGCAGGCAGAGTCTCTTCCCACCAGCCTCCTAGGATACTACAAAGAGGAAAAGGATGCTTAGATCAGACGCCACCTAGGTGATGGCTGTTACAGCAGAAGATGGTCTCTCCCCTCAGGGCTCAAACTCAACTCAGCCACTGGCCCCAGGGAGCTCACAGCACCACAAACCAAGTGGACTGGATCAAGTGGGATCAGATGGAAGCGAGTGTTTCAGCCTTTCCTTCAAGAGTGTGGGGCACCCTCGACTCATTCTCCTGTGCTCAGCAGCCACCCCAACAACGCAGGCAGAGCGAGCCAGGGCTGACGCAAGGAAGGGCACCCACAGCAAGACTGGGGCAGAGAAACCAGGCAGATGAAAGGAAAGGCAGGCAGCAGGGAGGAAGGTGTTAACTCCCTTTGCCTCATTAATGGCTATTTGCTCCCTGACTGGCAGAGAAGCCTAAAGGCAGTGCCAAAGAGAAGGGGGAATTGATAAGGGAAGCAGGTCCTGTGACTCGGCGTTTTCATTGAGTAATGGTTCCAAGTTAAAGCCATTTAAGTGTGTGGCTGCTGCCTGTTTCCCCAAACTCACAGAACCCGTGAAGGAGGCTGGCAGAAGACACCAGACACCCAAGAGAGGCGGTGTGCCACCCAGCACCCGCTGGTGCCATCTCTAAGGATCTGCTCACCTCATGGCACACAGGTTGGCTGCATTCCCAATGGGACAAGATACAAATGGCTCATGATCCTTTCTACTCACCACACCTGCCCACAGATCCAAGGTGTCCTTCACAGTAAGTCGCCAGTCACTCACAGCACGCATGGCCCAGATTTATGGAGAAGAATGCCAGCTCAGCGCCAGGAAGCTCTAGGTTGGCATCCCAAGTCTGCGGTGTCCTAGCTGAGTGTCCCTATACATACCGATCCTAACTCACTGTGCCTCAGCTTCCCCATCTGCGAGCAAAAATAACAGGATCCTCTCTACAGACTACTGAGGGTTGAGTGAAGAGTGTACATACAACATGTAACAGAGCACTGGCCTACGCCACACACCAATCGAGGCTAACTGATCCAACCACCACCATCATAATGCAAAAGGCAGGCAACCTGGACCCAGCCAATATGAAAGACAAGTGTCTTTAAAGCGATTAACTGAATAATGCCTGAACTGACTGACAGCAATCTCATTTCCTGATTAATTGATTAGAACAGGAGTCTGTGATCTAATTTTACAATTTCATCTATGTAAGAACTGTTGGAGGGGAACACTTAACCTTATCCTAGGCTACAAAAACAGGAAGAAAAGAACTTCAAAAATACTATTCACAAGCTGTTAGCAGCTCTAGGTAGAGAGTTTTGTTTTCTAGTTTTTTCCTGCAATGTTGTCAAAGATCTCTTATATTTAAAAAGTGCTGAGTATTTCCATATACACCTATTTAAAGTCTAGCACTTACACAGTTCCATTAGTGAATTAAGTAAGTACAAAAGGAAGATCAGTTGGTAGAGTGCTTGCCTGGCCTTCAAGAAGCTCTAGGTCCCTCCCCAGCACCCCATAAAACCAGGCAGGCCTGAAGATCAGAAGTTCAAGCTCATCCTTGGGTTTGAGGCCAGTCTGGTGGGAGGGGAAGAAAGAATAGACAAGAGCTTGAAATACTTTTCTTTGTGGTAATTCCCTGGCAGATTTAAACTCTGCTGTCCTCATAATGAGGCTTTGCAGGGTGGCTGCAGAGACAGCAGGAAGGAGAAGTGGCAGGTCTCGGGCATCTCAGATCCTGACCCTCCAGAACCATCCCAGGAGGAAAAGAGTCTACAGCAAAAGGGGGGCAATGTATCTACAAGCTCTGACAAGAGGTTCCCAGGGCAGGAGGCCATGCTCACAGGGCTACCCTAGAGGAAATGGACAAGCAGCGTGCTGAGCATTCTTCTGCTGGCAGTGGAGGGCCAGTCGAACCCTGCGATGGAACTATAGCTGCCTGAGCTTCCTCATCTGGGTAATGTGGGTCTACCTGGAGTGACAGGTGCAGATCAAGGAGTTAACTATCCATAGTCTCTACCCATGTCTCCCCATGCCTTTCTCCATATGTCCCCACCTGCCTCCCTTCCCTTTTCTTGTTTCCAATGTTCTCTTGTGCTTCTCAGGCTGTCGCACTACCCCCAGCCCTTACCACTGCACCTCACTCCCACACATTCCCACAGGGGGGCCTCAGGACTCCCATCCAACTTGGTTGTCCCCTCACCTACAATAGGCTCATAAGCGCAGTGCTTTCCTCCTCACAGTGAAACTCCAGGAGCTAAGCTCACAGGTAACTCCTCTCTCTGAAGTCTAGTTGTAGGCACTTCGTACTCTTCCCACACTCACCTGAGCATCCATCTAACCCAGCAACCACCACCCTTCCCACACCTTGCCCACTGTGTTACTAGTAAGGCCTTCTCTGACCACGATGTGTAAATTAGCACACTTGCACACCCCCCACGTGTAGGGCACCTGCGCTGACCTCCTTCTCTTTTTCTCTACGGAACTTAACACCATGCGGCACCCAGACCAGAATTAAAATGTCCAGACAGCAGAGAATGAAGTCTAGTTCATAGCAGGTGCTCAATATTAACAGTTGGTGACCAACAACTTTTATACATGAGGACTGAGCACAGTGTAGAGCATACGGAGTAGGTAACTCAGCCAGTCACACACTTACAAATAGCACAGCAAGGATGTGAATTCAGTCATTCTGACTTGAGGACCCATACATACCTAACAACTATGTTTTCCTGCTCCCAACTGAGCCACAGAGCAATTAAGAGACATCAACACCTCTATGGAACAAATGCCCCCATGGCATGTTCCTGGGTCATGGAAAAGACATCCACAGGAAACTTTCACTAGAGCAGGTCATCTAAGTCAGACAGCTTTGTGTGGTAAAGTGCCAATTACCAGATACATAATTCACACAGGACTAATGGTTTTCCTGTGTGTGCGAGAGAGCAAAGGAGAGGCATCTGTCACACTTTTAGATATTAGAAAGCCCCATGACAAGCAAAAGGGCAAGTCATCCATTCACATGGAACAGACCTAAGATGATATGTCTCAAAAGCCAAGTATCTGAAAGTAAACTGGGGAGAGGTACTGACTCACAGGGTCACAAAGACCTCCGGCAGCACTGACATGTTACGTAGCTCAGTAGTTGTTACACCAGGGGACTCAATTTACCAACCTCTATCGAACTATAAACTTAAAATGGGTATAATTTATAGGGTGTGGGGATTCATGCCTATAGCCCCAGCATTTGGAAGGTGAAAGAGGAAGATCTCCATGAGTTTGAAGCCAGCCTGGACTACAGAATGAGCTCTAGGACAGCCTGGTTTATAGTGAGACCTCACCTCAAAAATAATAACAAAAAAGTTTTATAATACATAAATTATACCTTAATAAAGACAACTAGAAAGTCATTAGAATTATCAGATATAGTTTTGGCTAAACAAAATAAATACACCACCCAAGAAAAATCTACCCACATTTCCACAGTTACTATTCCTAAATCAGAAAATGTACAGGAAGGTGCGTGCCCCAGCTTCTGAAGCAGGTTTCTTGGGGACAAAAGGAAAAGAGGAAGGCTGCAGCGCAGAGCTCCAGATGATCCTGGGGGCTGGTCCACTCATATCTCAGAGTCCCAACACCTGCAATGACTATACCCACTACAAATGACATCATCTGGACCCTCGCTCAGTTTCTGGGCCACCTCTGAACAGAGTCCATGGAAGCAATAATGAGAACAGAAATGGCTGCTCTTCCCCAAGAGGCTTCTGGCTGGGTATCTGACCAGTGGCAGGCCTATGTCAGTTCTCAGTGACCAGCTGCAGAAACCAACTGTAGGTGAGTTCCACCAGGAAAGTGGCTGCTCTTGTTCTGAACCAGCACTGGACTTAGGAGCAAAACCAGAAAGCCCAATCTATAACCATGCAGCCAAACGAAATACCTGTGCACACAGGCAGGGCCAGGACTGCACCCAGCCTCCAGCACAGCTATCTCGGCTGGACACCCTTCAACATGGCCTTCCAGGACTCCACCTTCACACTGTTTCAGCTTCAGGTCCAAGAGAGCAGGGCTCCTGAGAAGCTCCATGCTAAAGGAAGATCCCCCAAAGAAGAAAGGAGCCAGGGCCCCAGCAGACAGACAATATCTTTGCTAAGACAGGCTACTCCTCGCTCAGCAAATCCTACTGATCTAGGCCAGTGGTAGGGAAAGGGTTTCCAAACATTCCTGATGGGGGGGGAGGTTTCTCAAATAAGAAAAACATCACATGGAGAGGTAATGCTATCACAGGGCAGGGGTCTCCTATCATTGAGTGTTTTATTTGGTGTATTCATTAGTTTCAAAAACTACAAGCCTGCCTTTCTAGATTGAAAATAACTCATTAAAAATACTTTCTAATTAGAAGAAAAGCAACTGAAACCTCACACAGCAGACACTCTGCTAGAATCCTGGACACTCTGGAAAAAAAGGTCCTGAGATCTAAAACTGTCATGCAGTAGTGACTAAAATACAGAATTCTATTTAAAGTAGACTGCAATGTTTTCCTTCCTAAAACAGTTTTAAATGTACATCTGGTTAAAAGAATAATTCCCAAGAGGAACTTCTAACCTGAATTTCAAAACAAGAGCAAGCTATGGGAAGTGATTAACACCAGTTCATGCTGACGTCACGTCAGATTCACACCACATCGTTTTCTCTGTAAATTTTACCTTTAATACACACATTCTTCATTTCATGAGTAGAAAAGGTCTTTCAGCAATCTCAATATACTGCTAAAGAAATAAATCCTTAGGACCAGGATATGGTCACTAAGACAGAAATAGAAAAAAGCAGAAACACTGTAATACCCACTCCCAGCCCACGAGAAAGCAGACCCATGAACCTGCTGTAGCCTTCTGCACCCAGGACACCGCAATGACATCAGAAAGGGACACAGCACACCCACAAAAGGACGCTTCCTGGTCCCTCTCACAACCCAACATTTTAATCTCTCCACATCAGACATTTGTCAACTGAGACTGGTACCTGCATGTATTTCTTAAATAAGTATTTAAATCAGTTCACATAAGCTGTGTGAAAGTTCAAATCTGAAAAGTCACCTACAGACTCTTATTTTAGATGCTTGGTCCCGCAGACAGAAGGCTGTGAAAACTGTGGTGGGTGGTCCCTGGGGATGGTTCATGGGAGTAGATCACCCCAGCACCCTCTCTGTCCTGCACTCTGCCTCCTGAATACCTACCTGGATGGGAACAGCTGCCTTCCTCCTCAACACTCCCATGGCCATGGTGTTCAACAGTAAAGGGCCAAGGAAGCAACTCTGATGGAACCCTCTGGAGTCAGGAACAAAATAACTCTTTCCTTTGTCAGGTATTTTAGTCACAGTGATGCAAGAGTAACAAATACAGACTGAGTATGTAAAGAAGAAAAAAAACCTTTAAGGCAAATAATGAACAAGTGAAAAGTTTGCATTCCTTGAGGAGAAAAAAAAAGACAATAAGGAAGACACCCAAGCATGCTGGGTAGCAACAAGAACTACATTTTCTAGGTAATTTCACTGACAGTTCATCTGAGTAGACATGAGCACCTAACAAGGCCCGCTAGACAAGGCAGAGGATACGGAGACATGTCCCTGGTCTCAGGGGAGCCATAACCTAATTGGGGATGGAGGAGTAAGTAAGTAAACAAGCTGCCACTGTTACATAACATGAAGCAGCACCAGAAGCCAGCAGAACTCCAGAGGTCCTGAGGATGGAGGGGAGGACAGCCACCGGGGAGGGTCACAGTACAGAAGTCCCTCAGCACAGCGGGGAGGGATGGGAGTCTCTTGGGTTCTGGTTCTGGGGTAGGGAAGGGAATGAGGGAACCCTAAGAACCAAGCTCATTCAACTGGTGGTGAGGAAGACAAGGTAGCTGAAGCTGGCCCAGAAGGCTGATCAGACCCAAGGTGTTGGTCGTTGAGTGTGGGAGAGGTGCAGCCTGGGATGCTTGATCTTATCCACCTGTCGGGACTTGGAACCACCTAAGAGACACCTCTGGGCATGGCTGTGAGAATACTTCCGGAGAGGTTTCACAGAGGAGGGCGAAGTGCCATACTCCAGGCTGGGACCACGGGCTGGAGATGGACTCCAGCGCTCCTCTCTCCACTGTGTCTACTTCCTGACAGCACGCCAGTATGCCCACCAGCCTCCTTCCCCACCATGATGGGCTACATCCTCAAACTGAGCCAAAATGAGCCCTTCTTTCCTTAGGTTGCTCTCGTCAGGGGTTTGCTTAGGAATGAAAGGAGACACTAACACATGGTATCTGAGGTTCCAGCAGTGGTTGTGAAAATGACCACTGCTTCTTTCACTTTGTTCAAATGAATAAAATTGGTCTTGGTCTCCTCTTTGCCTTCAGTTCCACAAAGCTAGGAAATATAAAGCTACTTCCAGGGCACAGCAAGAACTTCTGTGTACACTGAAGTCCATATGTACTTTTTTTTTCCTCTTGGTGATACTGGTGATGAAACCCAGGGCCTTGTGCACCAATGAGCTATGTATGACCCAGGTCTGTTCTCCTTTCTTGATAGGCTATTATCTATATCTAGAGTGTCATCTTTAATTCTTTTAGTATAAAGCCAAAAAAATCAACAAATTAAAAAAAATAGCCAGAAATAGTGTGCCAAAGTAGCTGGTCCATGTGCGTGACCTGCTGACTGCCAATCTGAGCCATTCTCCTTGCCCTTCAATCACATCAAAGGTCACAAGTTGGAAAATGAGAGGCCTCTGGAGTCCACTGTGTGAAGCCATGAACGTGACCTCTTGGCTGCAATGCAGACCACCAGGACCAGGGGACATGGCCTGAGGAAACTTGACTGCATGGAGTAAAGCCATCCTAAGAGAGGCTATGTGGACTGCAGGCAGGAGAGCTTAAGGGGCAGGGACACCAGAGCCCTCTGGAGCCCAATGGAGCCATCCCATCAAGCGCCCCAGATGTGGGGTAAGCAGCTGCAGGATTGCGTGTTTCCCTGTTGGGTTTCCATCTTGTTCTGGTCCAATCTCTCCTTGCTACGTGCCATTCCTCCCTACCTACTCTCTACCATCATGTGCTGGAAGGATATATATAACCTTCTCATTTCACAGGAGCCCTTAGAAGAATCTTTACTTTTGAACAGTGTTGGAACAATTCAACACTATTGCAACTTTTAAAGTTGTACTGAATGCACTTTGCATTATGAGAGGGTCATGAACCTATGGGGAGAAAGGGTGGGAGGTTATGACTTAAAAGTGGTATGTTTAGGTGTCAAGTTGACCAAGGATGGACCTGTGATGACTAATATTGATTGCCAACCTAACAGGATTTAAAGTCTCCATGAAAACCCTGGCCATTTCTGTGAGGGAGTTCCTAACTTAGGTTAATAGAAGTTAACTGTGGGCAGTACCATCACATAGGCTGGAGTCCTGGACAGAATAAAAGGAAAATGAAAAGTTGGAAAATGCTTCTCACTTTGTCAGCCTTTCTTATAAAGAGAAGTGGCATGGGTCAGTGCTCTGTGCTGAAACTGAAGTTTCTAAGGTGAGTCTCTGAGAAAGAGCCTTCTCTCCTTAGGAGTTCTAAGTGACACCCTCCTGCCCCCTCTGCTCTCTCATTGGCTGTGATGCCTGGCACAGTGACAACCGCATTGCAATCATGACGTAATGAGCCTTGTAATCAGACATCAGAGAAGACAAGAACACAGAGAGCAGAGTTCCTTGATGACATCATTAAGCTCTAGAAACACCTTGCTCTAGTCTTCCTGTTGCTGGATAACAATCCGTCCTACTGTTTAACCCATTTTTAGCCAAGTTCTATTACTTACCAAAAGCACCTTGAGTGGCAGAAGATAAATTACCAGGAGGTAAGTTTCTGAGAGACTTTTTATACAGATGAATTCACAATTCTTGGTCACAAATTATTAGTTACAATTAGCAGGATGGCCATGATGTTAAGATGAGAATAATGCAAACATCAAAACAAGGAGAAGGAAATAAGCTAGCAAGAGCTGTCGTATGCTGTAAAAGATAAAAGCGGAAAAAGAGATGAGAATGTTTGAAAAAAGAAAAGCATGTGATCAAGTGTCACCAAGGGCCATCTCAGAGCCTGAACAGAGAATGAAGGGGGTAAACAACAACCGTCCCAAAGGGGAAGAGGTTAAGCGAGTTTTTATCTCTGGAACAGCTACAGACAAGATTACCTAAAAATCATTCCCAAGATAGAGCCAAAACAGATAGGTTGGGCTGGAGAGATGGTTCAGACGTTGAAGGTGCTTGCTTACAAACACTGACCCAGGTTCAATTCTCCAGTATCCACGAAAAGCCAGATCCACCAAGTGGCACAAGGGTCTGGAGTTCATTTACAATGACAGGAGGCCCTGGACACACCCATTCTCTGCCTCTCCCTCCCCCCCCCCACCTTTCTTTCTGTCTCTCTCTGCCTCAAATAAAAATGTGGAAGTATTTTTTTTAAAAAAAACAGCTAGGTAAAGTATAAAAAACACCTGTTTAACTGCACAGCTAAATCCACAAAAAAATAAAGGTCCTCCCAAGGGCCAAATATCAAAGACAATTCTAAAAAGCAGAGCAGAAAATATACACAAATACAGAAAGGCAGCCTAGGGGCTTGGGGAAATGGAGAATGATGGAGGATTATGTGTGTGGAAAGGGCACTTGTCCTTAGGGACATAATGGAACAAAAGAAAAAGGGAAAGATATGATTCGCCTAATAATTTCTTTAAATATTGGAGACTACAGCTCTCATGCATTTCTGAACCTCATTACTTAAGAGCAAATCCCAGGGTTAAATAAAGGTCTGTGAAAAAATATCCATATTATGTATTATAAGGGACTTCTTAGACATTGCACTGTAAAGTCAAACATGGTAGAGATAAATTATTTCTCAAAAATATTACGCACTGGCCTTTCTCAAACCGTTTAAAAAGAACCATCAGGCCGTAAGTATACAAGTTCAGGGTAGCTGTAACCATACCAAAGATTTTCAATCTTAAGATTCATTGACAAGATAGAATCATTAAAACATCCTTCTAGTAAATATATTATCAATTTCATAGTACCTAGTGCAATCTGTCTCTGAGCTAAACTTGTGAGATGAGGGAGTTGCCGCAGTAAGGATGCAGTGGTTGGGAATCTTCTAAATTGAAGGTCTGTAACGCTAGAGTGGGAAGGAATTACAGGCCACAGCCACAAAGCACACAAAAATTAGCCTCATTTGCTTCGCACATTTATTTGAAGGCATTACATTTCCTCCATGCTCACCTTCAGTTTCATTATGCTTTATGAATGAGAGTATTTCAACCCTGTTTCCATTAAGCTGCCATTCTCCACTCACCTCACCCCTGAGCGAGCCCAAGAAATACCAACAGTTATTAATATTTTCTTCACCAGGGATCTATGTGTCTCAACTAAGCTACCACATTTATGTAAGACTGGATCTGGCAGCCTAGACTTCCACAGGTTATGGCACAATGACACGCCATCCTAGAACGTGGATTTCACTGTACTGGGCTTGAAGATTCTCCCACATCTGCATGTGTGCTGCATGGTTCAAAACTAAGCATCCGCTCTGCAGGACCACCAAACGCAGGGCCAAGAATTGACTCGGAGATCAAGTGCCCGGAGTGAAAGGCCAGGGCTTGGACTGGGCTCCCGGTGGTGCCACTCACACGTGCCCAGGGGACCGCACAGGCAAGGGGGTCGCGGGGGACGAGGCACGACTTTAGCAGGGCAGGGGAGGCTCCAGGGGCGCGCTGCATTCTGGGACTGGTGTCCACAGTTACCCACGTGCACCCAACCCAACCGGCAGCCCGGCGCGGCGGGGACTACAACTCCCAGAATTCCTCGAGCCAGCCTCTTCCCTTCCCACCGGCTACAGGAGCTAGACCCTAAAGGAAAGCCCTAAAGCGCCCCACGGGCACGCCACCGAGCCGAGGTCGAGCCCCACAGCCCGGCCGCAGCCCCTGCAGCAGAGGAGCGGGTCCAGAGACATCAGTATCCACAGCTGATTACAGGAGGAGGCCAGAAATTACACAACTGCGTCACAGACCGGGGACCCCCAACACCTCCGTTCCCGTGCACATCTCCCAGCCCGGCCTCCAGGGCTCCGGCTCCCGCAACGGGAAAAGCCTGCAGCCCGTCCCCGCCCGCCCCACCTCCCGATCCTGATCCCGATCCCGCAGCCCAGCGCCAGCGCGGACCTCAGACACCTCCTTCCACCGCGGCCCCGCCCCCTCCCCTCCGCGCACCCCGAGGTTCCCTCCCAGGCAGGACCTCCAGGCTTTCCAGGGGAGGAAGCACCTCCCCGAGCACACAGAAGTCCAACATCCCACCCCGGGCGGATCGAATCCGGGCGTAACAGTCCTCCCTGTCCCGGTCTCTGCACCCCCCACCTCCCCTTCCTCCCCAACTAGCTCCGCACCCCATC
>PVHP010023385.1:0-27396 GCA_004024765.1 Zapus hudsonius
AGACCATAAACCATTATGATATCCTCCCCTCTCCCCTCTCCCCCCTCCCCATATCTCTTCCCCCTCTCAATTAGTCTCTGTTTTGTTTTGGTGTCATCATCTTTTCCTCCCATTATGTGTAGGTATTATCAGGCACTTCAAAATCATGGATATCAAGGCCATTTTGTGTCTGTAAGTTTACATTGTAAGCAGTCCTCCCCTTCCTTTGGCTCTTACAATCTTTCTGCCACCTCTTCTGCAATAGACCCTGAACGTCGGGAAGTGTGATAGAGATGTCCCAGTGCTGAACACTCCACTGCTGTTTTTTCTCAGCACTATGGTGTCTTTTGCATTCCCCCAGTGGCCACCACCATCTGAAAAAGAGAAGCTTCTCAAGCCAAGAATGAGAGTAGCATTATTATTTGGGTATGCTTATTTACAAAAAAAAAGTGCTTGTAAAACAGTTTGGTCGACATAATATATGTATTTAACCAGACGTGTTACTCCCCTAGGGCTCCCGACCTTCCCCACCATAGGCTTTTTACTAGGTCTTCAGTACCAGGCATACGTTCCTTCCTGTGGAGCAGGCCTCCAGTCCAAAGCTTGAACTTAAAAAAATTAATATCTTATTGGGGCTAGAGAGATGACTCAGCACTTATGACACTTGCCTGAAAAGCCTAATGACTCTGGTTCGATTCCCCAGTACCTGTGAAGAGCCAGATGAACAAGGTGGCTAGAATTCTTTTCCAGCATCTGAAGGCCAGCATGCCCATTCTCTCTGTTTCTCTTCTCTCAATTTATCTGCTTGTAAATAAATAAATACAATATTTTGTTTATTTATTTTCAAGGACAGAGGGAGGGATGAGAATGGGTATACCAGGCCCTAGTGCCACTGCAAGCAAACTCCAGACATATGTACCACTTTGTGCATTTGACTTTACATGGGTACTGGGGAAAGGAACACAGGCTGTAGGGCTTTGCAAGCAAGCGCCTTTTTACCACTGAGTCACCTCCCCAGCCCTGAACTTTGGTTTTTACTCTGAGAATAATGAAGGTCATCAGAAGGTCATGAGAAGAGGGTCGGGTCAGTACCCCAGGGCAGTGATGAACTAGAGAATTGGCTTGATTCTGGGCACAGTTGAAAACGTGATCCATAGAACTTCCTGTGATTTGTATTTGACACATGAAAGGAAAAGAGGTCCAAGATGATGTTCCAATTTTCAGCCTAGACAAGAAGAATGGAATGTCCATGAAAAGAAATAGGTGGGGAAAAACTTCATGTGGGGCAAGCTTGGGAAGGAAATGGAGAAACTCCATATAGAAAGCTGGAAGCCATGGTGGGCTTCTGTAAAACCAGCAGGCTGACACTGTTGGTGAGATCAGAGACAGAGACAGAGGAATTTCCCAGAAACCCAGGTGAGCCCAGGAAAGAACAGCAGAATGAGAATCCAGAGTGAGAAACCCTGCTTCAAATGAGGTGGACAGACGAGGGCCAACCCCAAAGTTGTTCTCTGATGTCCACATACATGGCATAACATGTATTTACACACAAATAAGTATACACACCAAAAAAAAAACATAAATAGGGACTGGAGAGATGGCTCAGCAGTTAAAGGCACTTGCTTGCAAAGTCTGGTGGCCTGGGTTTGATTCTCCAGTATGCACACAAAGCCAGAACCACAAAGTGGCACATGTGTCTGGAATTGGTTTGCAGCAGCAGGAGGCCCTAGGGTTCCCATACTCTTTTCTCTCTCTCTCTCTCTCTCTCTCTCTCTCTCTCTCTCTCTCTCTCTCTCTCTCTCTCTCTCTCTCTCTTTCTCTCTTTCTCTCTCACACACACAAATAAATATTTTTAAAGTAATATTTTTTTAAACTCAGCATAAGGGGGCTGGGAAAATGGCTCAGCAGTTAAAAGCATTTGCTTGTAAAGCCTCCTGGCCTGGGTTCAATTCCCCAGCACCCACTTAAAGCCAGATGAAAAGTGCAAGCAGGTGTGATTTCCGATGCCCTATGACAATGGGAGGCGGTGAAGCTAGTCTTTCATTCCCTTGAGGTCTGGCAATTCGTTTGCAGTGCAAGAGACCCTGTCTCTGAGAAGGTAGAGCACAAATACCTCAAAGTTGTCCTCTGACCTCCATGCATATGAACAAAAACACATGAATTAATTAAATAAATAGAAGAACTTATGGTTTAAATCACGTATGACAACACACATCTTTAATCCCAGCACTTAGAAAGCTGAGGTAGGAGAATTGCCTTGAGTTTAAAGCTAGCCTGGGTTACAGAATGAGTTTCAATTCACCATGGGCTAAAGTGAGGCTCTGCCTCAAAAAGAAGAGGAGGAAGGAAAAGAAAGAGAAGGAGAAGGAGAAGGAACTCTAAGTATGTATTTTTAATTTTTCTATTTATTTGTCAACTTTTCCTCTTGAAATATTTTCAGGCTTC
Source organism: Zapus hudsonius (assembly GCA_004024765.1). Taxonomy (NCBI): domain Eukaryota; kingdom Metazoa; phylum Chordata; class Mammalia; order Rodentia; family Dipodidae; genus Zapus; species Zapus hudsonius. The sequence continues at coordinate 2,425 of PVHP010023385.1, forward strand.
TTAAAATTTACAAAAAGATTACAACTGGCCCAAGAATAATCTTAACCCAGCTTCCCAAGATGGTAACATTTTATAAAACCAAGCACAATTATCAACACCAGGAAATTAACATTGACATGATGCCATTAACTGTCCCAACCCTGGGAAAGTAGTTCATGTTTTTGTATTCCATGATTTTGATACATTGAGAGAATAATGGCTGGTTGTTTATCAAGTGTCCTTCAATTCGAGTCCTCTGATGTTCTCTCACAGCTAAATTCATGTTAGGGACTTTGGGTCAGAATCTGACAGAAGTAATGTTATGCCCCATTGGCCTATCAGATCAGAGGCATAGGGCCTCCCTCATTAGCACTGATGTGCTTTGAACCCTTGGTCTTTCCACTGTGAAATGACTCTTTTTCCCTTTGTTTTTAGTGAGTGTCTTGTGGGAAGATACTTTGAGATGATATAAGTATCCTGTTTCAAAGCATGTATGCCCACTAATTATAACATCCCTTAATGAGACTTGTAGGCAACAATTATTACTGTGGTGGTTGCCAAAGGGTAATTTTCCATTTCCATCACTTCTACTTATATTTACTGAATGAGTGCTCTGCTCCCTCTCATTTAATCTATTCAATTATTTACATTAATATGGACCCATGGTGTTCATTCTATACAATGCTAGCATTATTTTGTGGCTCAAATTATCCCAGATTTAGCCAGGACCTTTGGTTGCCTTCTATGTTCTATGGACTTATCTGCATATGTAGCTTCCATTTTATATGTAGCTGCAATATGTTCCAGGCTCATTTTACACTTGTTCTGCCCTGTCAGGCAATTCTCTAGAGAACTGTAGTTCCTATTGGTTTAAAATGGTATTTATGGGATAGAGAAATGGCTCAGTGGTTAAAGGCACTTGCTTGCAAAGCATGATGACCTGGGTTCATTTCCCCAGTATCCAGATAAAGCCAGATGCACAAAGTGGCACATGCATCTGGAGTTTGTTTACAGTGGCAGAAAGCCCTGGCACACCCATCCTCAGACTCTCTGCCACTTTCTCTCTGCCTCTCTCTGTCTCAAATAAATATATAAATAAATAAACATTTTAAAATAGTATTTAAAAGACAAGATATGAAGCTTGCCATGGTAGTGTGTGACGGCAATTCCAGAACTTGAGAATGGCAGAAGAATCAAGCCAGTATAAAGCCAGCCTTTGATACTTAAGGGGTTCAAGACCACCCTGAACTATGTGATATCTGTCATGGTTTGATCCAGGTGTACCCCACAAACAAATGAATGTATTCTCAGTGATCAATTCTCAGCTGATGGCAGTTTGGGTTTTGCATCCTCTCTGGAGCTGTGTTGTTAGGGGCAGGCTTATGGGGGTTATAAGCCAGCTTCCCCTTGCCAGTGTTTGTCACACCTTCCTGCCATTGTTTGCAGTGCTGTGTCAGAGGTGATGTCCACCCCTCTGCTCATGCCATCGTTTTCCCTGCCAGGATGGAATCTCCTCTTGAGTCCGTAAACCTAATGAGCCCATTCCTCCACAAGCTGCTTTTGTTTGAGTTCTTTCTGTGCAGCAACTAGAAAGCTAACTACAACAACACCCTTTCTTAAATAAATAAAAAAGAGAAAGAAACAAAGATATAAGCATGAAATACATTCATTGCTGTGGTGTTTCCATTGAGTAGCTGAACTTTAAGTGGGCTGAACTTGAAGTATCCCTTAGACATCTAAGTGGATTGTCAAGCTGCAGTTGGATTTAAGATCCTGAAGTATTGAGAAGGGAGTCACTGTCACTAGGTGACATATTTAGCAGAGACTAGATGACACAATTAGTGGAGCAAGACTAAAGAAGACAGCCAAAGACTAAGGCCTCGTCACTCCACATTACAATGATGGGGAGGAGACAAAGCAGGGAAAGAAAGAAGAAAACTAAGAATATGGGATCCCAGAAACAACATGATAAAAGAGAGGAAGGAGAGATCTGCTGTGTAAGTATCGCTAGTCGGTAAAGTAAGGTGGATCCTGAAAATTAACTATCAGATTGAAGAATCTGGAGGGCAGTTTCTGTGGAGTGAAATGAGTAAAAATTTAATTGAATAAAGTTAGAGCTGAAGAGAAGGCAACCATACTTAGGAGAATACCCTGCTTCCAACGAGGTAAAAGCTAAAGACCAATTTGAAAGCTATCCTCTAGCCTCACGTGCACGTTGTGATGCAAGTGCACCTGCACTCACACACAAGAACATACATATGCTAAATAAAAATTTAAGAAAATAAATTGAAAAATGAGATTTCTTTAAAAAAATGACTGAGGCTTTCTAATAAATATTAGCAGTAACGCCCAACAGTTAATCATAGTATTTTATGAGAAATGGTTGTTGTTGTTGTTGTTTTCTGACAAGTATCATTTGCCAGGAAGAAGTGGAAAGAGAAAATCTTTATTAAAAATTTATTTATTTTCAAGTAGAGAAAGAGAGAGGGAGAGAGAGCAGATAGACAGACAGAGAGAATGGTCACACCAGGGCCTCCAACTGCTGCAAACAAACTCCAGATACATGTGCCATCTTGTGAATCTGGCTTTACATAGATACTGGGGAACCAAACCAGAGTCATTAGGCTTTACAGGTAAGCACCTTAACCACTGAGCAATCTCTCCAGCCCCCTACTTTTTTTAACCATAGGATATTCATAGGTTTTGTATGGGGTCTGGGGTACATTCACTACTCTCTATTGGTTACATTCTTCACTAACTGTTTTTCCACAAATATTTTCTTACAAGCAATAAACTATACGCAAAAGTCAGATATTTGCAATTCCACTTAGTGAATCTCTTTGAGAATGAGTGATGAAAAGAAAAGCCAGAGAGGGTTTTACTAGTGAGAAAGGCTTTGTAAGAGCACTGGACAGAACCCTGATTTCTTTGCTTATTCTAAATTTTTGAAGGCCCTTTTCAGTGGGAGAATTAAGAGTAGGGATCAAAAGTAAAAATGAGCCAGGACAAAGGAAAAAGATTTTTTGTTTTAATGTTCTTCTATTCCCATGTTTTCCTGTCATAACTTCTCAAATGATGGTAAGAAGGCAGAAAAAAAAGTCTAGCAAAAAGGCATTCAGGGAAGTGTTATAGTACCTATTGTCAAAGCATCTATTTATTTATGTCATATATAAATATGGACAAATTCATAACCTAAATAAATTTGCCAGGAGAAAAACTACTCTCAGAAGTTGATTTGTTTTGACACAATTATAATGCATCATTATAAAATGACAATGTGAGTTTATTTAATTGACTGTTGAGTCTCTTGGTTAATGGAGGAAAACAATGAGGGTTAATCCTGAATAGTCTAACAAGGTTTACATTTGATTTTGGGGAGAACAGTTTGCAAATGTGGGTATTTATAACACCCTATATGATCTTAAGAAACTATGGCTAAAGTGTAGCATTGTTTACTTGTGACCACTTTAATTTCTTAATATAGGCACTTTTAAAGTTATAAATTTCTTTCTTAGGACTGCCTTCATTGTATCCCATAAATTTTGGTATGTGATATTTTCATTATCATTTGATTTCCTTTAACAACCCGATCATCATTCAGTGGTGTATTGTTTAGTTTCCATGAGTTTGTGTATGTTCTATAGTCTTTCTTGCTGTTAATTTGTAGTTTAATCCCATTGGGATGAGATAGAGTACAAGGAATTATTCCAGTTTTCTTATATTTGCTAAGATTTGCTTTATGCCCTAAAATATATTCTATTTTAGAGAATGTTCTATGTGCTGCTGAATAGAATGTGTATTCTGCAGCACTTGGATAGGATATTTTGTAGATGCATGTTAGGTCCATTTATTCTATGACTTCATTTAACCCAGACACTTCCCTCTTCATTTTTTGCCAGGATGACATATCAGTTGGTGAGAGACAAGCAGTGAAGTCGTCCACTACAACTGTGCTTGGGGTTATCTGTGACTTAATGCTTAGTAGTATTTGTTTGTTTGTTTGTTTTTCGAGGCAGTGTCTCACTCTAGTCCAGGCTGACCTGGAATTCACTATGTAGTCTCAGGGTGGCCTTGAACTCACGGCCATCCTCCTCCCTCTGCCTCCCGAGTGCTGGGATTAAAGGCATGCGCCACCACACCCGGCTTGATTTTCTTAAAAATATTTGCTATGCCTTTAGCTTGAAATTCTTCTCCCTCCCCTATGCCTTGAATTCTTAAGTTTGATATTTTTCATACTGTCCCAAATATCTAGAAATTCCTACTTACATCTTTATTAGTTTGTCTTTTTCTTTGAATGTTCTGGATCTGCCACCTTATCTTTAAGATAGGATATTCTGTCCTCTCTTTAGTCTATTGCTGAGTCTTTCTACAGGTTTTATTCTTTTTATATTAATTTTATTTTATATTAATTATAACAGGCTATTCTCTTTTATCCCCTCACCCAAGCTCCCATTACTCTGGAGACCCTTCTCAGTCGAGTTATGATAGTCACTGCATGGTCATGAAGGCCTTAGTCAGTCACCGTGAGGTAGCAGGGCACTGCATCAGGATATTCCTACCCATTCTGTGGCTTTTAAAATCTGTCCACCCCTTCTTCTACAATGTTCCCTGAGCCATAGCAGGCCTGATAGCAGTATGATTGAGTTCTCTCTAGCCTCCGGATTTCTGTTTTGATAGGTGTGGTAGTTCAAATGGATGTGCCCCAGTAGATTCAAGAGTTTTGTAAAAGCTTTCTCCAGCTGCCTGGCTGAAGGAGATGTCACTGTGGGTGGATTCTAGGGTTCAGCCCTAAGGTGTTTTCTGGGGGCAAATCTGGAATTCCAACTATACATATACACAGAACAATCTAAATGATGTTTGAAGTTCCTGTGATTTGGATGCTTGAATATGCTGCTCTTAGAAATGCTGGTGATGGGTTTCTCTCTTTGCTTGGACCTAGGAAAGGGGGCCAGCCTCTTTCACCATTATGGAATCTCCCCTGGATCTTTAAGTTTCAAATAAATCCCTTCTTTCTTCCATGAACTGTGCCTGGTTTAGAGGTTCCTTCCAACTGCTTAGCTGTCTACAACAATAGGTTTTGATTGATCATCATGTCTGTCACCATCAACCTGGGGCTGGTTGTCAGGCTAGCAGTAAGAACAGCGTTCATGTCATCATTTCCCCTGCAATTTCTCCTGGCCCATGGCAGATGTGGTAGACTAAGTGGCACATCTCATGGTGAGCAGTCAGCTAAGATGTTTTGTTTATCAGTGGATCTTGATTCTTCTCCATTTTCTCTGTCATCTATAAAATAAAGGAGATTCTCCAAACAAGAATGAGAACAGCTAAAGTTAAACAGGAGAGATTTTTGGTTTTTTGGTGTCCAAGCCCACTCTTCTTCTCCAGAGTGGAGCAGTGGGGGGTGGGGGAATCTCTTTGAGGTCTGTAAGTTTCCTGACAATAGGATTCTGACTTGGTTTCCAGTACTGGATATGAGTTCTCTCCCACTGAGCCACTATTGCACAAGTGTGTACTTCTTGACTGGCAGGTTGATTTTGTAGTCTAGTGTCTCCTCCTTATTCATGTAGTTGCTGATTGTTTTCCTCCAGCAGCTCCCATAAGGGCTTTCCAGCACGATGAGAACTAATCAGCTAGGGGTTAAGTTTCCCTTTGGGTTCCAGCATGTTATTCTGCAGCCAGTGGTGTCTACAGCAATAGCGTCTTACCTTGTGACTCTGGCAGGTAGTCAAGTGTTTTGGCAATGGTGTGCACTGTTTGGGGGACCTCAGGGATATCCCTGGCCATCAGCTCACTGTGGGGAGCCAACTCAATTCTGGACCTGGCGATTTACCAGCCAGAATCTATGATTTAAAAGTTAAGCTTTTTCCACCTTCAGTCTGGATGGTCCCACCCTCCCCCGTTTAGGATTACTATGGAACTAATTCATGTTGACTTAACTTTTGTGTAATTCCCTCCCAACATCCCTACCCTCTACCCTCCAAGACCCCTTTTGATGTTCTGTCCCTCCCGTAACCTGTCAGATAACCCCTCCTCTCCTCTCTCCTTATTTCTTGTCTATCCTGGTCTCATTCCAGCTTTATGCCCATATTCCTGTTGCATAGCGCCATTTGCACTCATCTCCAATTGATCCCAGTTAGGAGCCACCCCTATGAGAGTACATGTGGTGTTTGTCTTTCTGTGCCTGTGTGATTTCACTTAGAATGATTTTTTCCAACTCCATCCATTTTTCTGCAAATTTCATCATTTTATGTTTCCTTACTGCTGAGTAGAATTCCATTGTTTATATACACCACATCTTCATTATCAACTCATCATTTGATGGGCAGATATCTGGGCTCAATTCCTAGCTATTGTGAATAGCAGTAACAAACATAGTTGATACAGTGTCACTATAGACATGAGTGGAGTCTTTAGGGTATATGCCCAGGAGTGGTATAGCTGGATCGAATGGTAAACATACTTTCATCTTTTTCAGGAGTATCCATACTAATTTCTACAGTGGTTGTACCAGTTTACAGTCCCACCAGCAGTGGATAAGTGTTGTTCTTTCCACACAGCCTCAACAGAATTGGTTGTCATTCAATTTTTTTTTTTGATGAATGCCATCCTGACTGGGGTGAGGTGAAATCACAGTTGTTTAAATTTGCATTTCTCTGATGACTAAACATGTTGAACATCTCTTTAAGGGTGTACTAACCATTTGTATTTCTTCCTTTGAGAACTCTCTGTTCAATTCTCTACCCCATTTTTTGATTGGGTTGTTTTTTTTTATTGTTTAATTTTTTTAGTTCTTTATAGATTCTAGATACTAGACCTTTGTTAGAGGTGTAGCTGGTGAAGATTTTCTCCCATTCTTTGGGATGTCTATTGACTCTATTAATGGTTTGTTTATCTGTACAGTAGCTTTGTGTAGTTTCATGACGTCCCAATGGTTGAGCATTGATTTAATTTCTTGTGCTACTGGAGTCTTATTCAGGAAGTCTTTCCCTACACCTATAGTGTATCATGGAGTATTCTCCCTGCTTTTTCTTATAGTTGGTTTTGAGTTTCAGGTCTCATATTCAGGTCCTTAATCCATTTAGAGTTGACTTTTGTGCAGAGAAAAGAACATTGCTGGACTTTTCATTGGAATTGCATTAAATCTTTATAGTACTTTAGGTAGGATAGCAATTTTCACAAAATTAATTCTTTCAATCCATGACCATGGGAGGTCTTTCCATCTTCTGTCCCCCTCAATTTCTTTCTTTTGTGTTTATGTTTTCCTTGTATATGTCTTTCACTTCCTTGAATAGTAATATTCCAAGGTATTTAAATTTTTGTGGCTATTGAAAACAGCCTAAAAAGCATAGTTATCGCTTTCTCCATGTTTATCTTTGGTGTATAGGAAGGCTAGTGATTGTTGTGTATTGACTTTGTATCCTGCCACTTTATTGAATGAATTTTTCGTGTTTAGGAGGTTTTTTTGGTGGAGTCTTTTGGATCATTTATATGTAAAATCATGTCATCTGCAAATAGGACTAGGTTGAGTTCTTTATTACCCATGTGTATCCCTTTTATTTGTTTCTCTTGTCTTGAGCTAAAACTTCAAGTACTATGTTGAAAGGCAATGGTAAGAGTTGGCACCCCTGTCTTGCTCCACACCTTAATGGGAAGGCTACAAGTTTTTACCTACTCAATGTGATCTGGGTCTTAGGTACTTTATAAATAGCATTTATTATGTTGAGATATGCTCCTTCTATCCCTAGCCTCTCCAGTGTTTTTTATTTGACTTACTGTGTCTTTTATTTCTAGTATTTCAGATTGGTATTTGTTTAGTATTTCTATTTCCTTACTCATATCTTGTATAAACATCCTTATTTCATTACACTGATATCCTGTGTTCCCTTAGGATTCCTTCAGGAGTTTGCCTTCTTCTTGGATTCCTTTTATTTCATCTTTTATTTCTTTGTACATATTTAAAGTTATTCTCTTAAATTCTTTGTCATTTCATCTAATTCAGTCTTACTGAAGGTAATTATTGTTGGATTTCTTATTTTTAGAGGATTTCTATAGTTCTGATTATTAAATATATATTTTTAATATTCTAATTATTATTTGATATAGAAAGAGAGAGGGAGAGAGGCAGAGAAAGAGAGAGAGAGAGAGAGAGAGAGAGTGAGTAGGGGGAGTGCCAGGGCTTCCCGCTACTGCAAACAAACTCCAGACACATGTGCCACTTATTGCAATTGGGTTTACATGGGAATCAAACCCAGGCCATCAGGCTTTTGCAAGCAAGTACCTTTAACCATTTACCAATCTCTCTACTCTTTAATCTAATTTTTTGTGTTTCTTGCATTATTGCATAGATATTTTTGCATCTCAAAAAATGTACGTTTTGGGGATGAATGTATGTCCTTCATAGACTCAGGTGTTTTATTGAAACTTGTAACTTGGGTCTACAAGTGCCTGGTTGGAGAAGGTGCCACTGGGGACAGATCCTGTGGTCCAGCCCCAAAGTGTCATTGGGAGCAGATCTGATTTCCAGCCCAAAGATATGCAGAAAGGTTCAAGCTCTGTCTGGATCCCTGCTTGCTACTGGTTTATGTTTGCTGCTTTTGGTGTTTGCTGGGTGTTTGGTTGTTTCTTTCTGTTTGGATGTATGGAAGCAGCTTCTTCTGCCATTTGATGGAACTTCCCCTGGATCTGTAAGCTCAAAATAAACCCCTTCCTCCCCTAAACTGTGCCTGGTTTGGATGTTCATTCCAGCAACATGAAGTTGACTACAATATCAAGTTATTTCAATGCTTTGTTTTCTAGCTACCAGCTGTATTCTTAGGCATGTATATCAGAAGTTATTTCTTCAGGGTATATTATGCATTATTCTGACTCCTTTCCCCCCCCCCAGGTTCTTTTAGCATGGCTCCTATTCTGCCATCTTAAGCAGAAACCATAAAAAGAACTTTGTCAGGACTGGCTGTGTTCTTCCTGTGTTCTGAGGTCTAAGAATACAGAAGATCATTAGAAAACCCAAGCATTAAAATAACTCAAGATGCAGAAACCTCTACAATAAAATACAAGACAAACAAAAAATCAAGATAATATAATTCCTCCAAAAATTCTATTGATGAGACTTTCTATAGTTTTTATTGTGTTTTGTTTTTGTTTTTTAAGATAGGGTCTCACTCTAGCCCAGGCTGACCTGGAATTCACTATGTAGTTCAGGATGGCCTCAAATTCATAGTGATTCTCCTACCTCTGCCTCCTGAGTGCTGGGATTAAAGGCATGAACCACCGTGCCTGGTTTTCTACAGAGATTTGTTTTTTTTTTTTAATTTGACTTGCTGTTTTTCATCTGTAGTGTTTCTGATTGGACTTTCTATTTCCTTACTCGGATCAACCTCCTTATTTCATTAGGTTTGTTTGCTGTGTTCTCCTTTGGGAGTTTATTTTCTTCTGTGATTCCTTTGAATTTTTCTTTAATTTCTTTGAATATTCTTACAGTCATTCTTTTGAATTCTCCATCTGGCATTTCATCTAAGTCATTCTCACAGTAGGCAATTTCTGTTAGATTTATAATTTTTGAAGGAATTATATTGTCTTGATTTTTTGTGTTTCTTATAATGTAGAGATTTTTGCATATTGAGTAAATTCAATGCTTGGATTTCATAATTATCTCCTACATGTTGTCATGGTTTGATCCAGGTGTCCCCCACAAGCAAATTAATGTGTTCTCAGTGATCAATCCTAAACTGATGGCAGTTTGGGAATTACAACCTCACTAGAGCTGTGTTGTTGGGGCGGACTTTTGGGGTTATAAGCCAGCTTCCCCTTACTAGTATTTGGCACACCTTCCTGCTGCTGTTTCCAGTGCTGTGGCGGAGGTGATGTCCACCCCTCTGCTCATGCCATTGTTTTCCCTGCCAGGATGGAGTCTCCCCTCGAGTCTGTAAGCCTAATAAACCCATTCCTCCACAAGCCGCTTTTGCTTGGGTTCTTTCTGTGCAGCAACTAGAAAGCTGACCACAACACATGTGTAGATCAGAAGTCCTGTATCTTCAGGGTGGGAGCCTAAAGTGCCAGGTGTGTCTCATATTACTCCCAGAGTGACAACAGAAGTGACCCAATGAGTTCTAGTTGCCTGCTATGCAAATATTCTAGTAGGCTGGGTGAAGCAAAATACAGTTCTAATATCTAACTGGACAATGCATACATAAACAAGACCAGCACAGAGTATTTATGCAAGAGTGGGGATTAAACAGGTAATCTAACAAAGCTAAAGTTCTTAAACCTGTGTGTTAACTCACACCCTTAATCCTGTGGACTGGGAGGCTGAGAGTCCTGGTGTATTCGGAATTCCAGGTCAGCCTGGGACTGAGTGTGACCCTGCCTCCAACATAGACAGAAGAAAAAGACAAAAAGGCACCATATGAATCAAGAGATATCAGCCGAGCGTGGTGGTGCACGCCTTTAATCCCAACACTCGGGAGGCAGAGGTAGGAGGATTGCTGTGAGTTCAAGGACACCCTGAGACTACAGAGTGAATTCCAGGTCAGCCTGGGCTAGAGTGGGACCCTACCTCGAGAAATCAAAAAATATATATATCAAACATGACAAATTCACTCTCAGAGCCCAGTTTATTTAAGAATGGCAACACCGACCAAAGGTACATCATTCAACTCTGGAGGGCCTTGTGACCTTTTAGGATTTGGATGGCTTTCAGTCTCACCTAAGTGTGAGGCTGATTCCTAGTGTCGCTCTAGCCCAGGCTGACCTGGAATTCACTATGTAGTCTCAGGTGGCCTCCAACTCAAGGCAATCCTCCTTACCTCTGCCTCCCCAGTGTTGGGATTAAAGGCATGCACCACCATGCCTGGCTCTGATTCCCTCTTTTGAGCTGTGGGCTTAGATAGGATTTATGGTGTCTGTGGTTCTGATGGGCTGTACTGGATGTGTGTGGCTGTTGGATTGTTCTGGTCCCCCTGGGTTCCCCAGGTCTCCAGTGCTTCCAGATACTGTTGTTTGCAGGGGGGGGGGCAGAGTACCTAAACCTATTGCAAGATGCTCCTTCTGGGGCTACGGGCTGGTCCCAGATGTCATCTTTTTCAGGTGTTTGGATTTTGCAATGTCTGTGTGAGTGGTTCTGCTCGCGCTGGGTCAGGCAGGTCCCAGGCATGTGTAGCTCTAAATGGTTTCTGGCAGGATGTGAGGTTACCAAAAGCCCCACGTTTCTCCTGCTTCTCTGCTGGGGCTAAAAATTTCTTATACTCCTTCACTTTTTGGTAGAAAAGTGTTTTCTGTTTTTTTCCTGCCTATTCCCCTCTTTGGTTGCTTTGGTGTGGCTACTATGCATCATCCTAACTGGAAGCCTCTCTCTCTCTCTGTTTAATCTTTGAAAGGCATTCCTCATTTGAAGTCTTTTTGTTCCTCTCTCTCCTCTGTGTGTGTTGTGCATGTATGTAGATACACTTGTACATATATATGCACATGTGTGTGTAGGTCAGAAGACAACCTCAGGTTCACCATCTACCTCTTTTGAGACAGGGTCTTTTGTTGGCTTGGAACTCTCCCATTAGGCTACACTGGCTGGCTAGAAAGCTCTAGGAATCCCCCCATGTCTACCTCTCCTGTGCTAGAATTTCAGACATGTGCCATCAACTCCTCATTTATGTGGATACTGAGGATCAAACTCAGGTCCTTATGCTTGTGAGACAAGCACTTTACAATTTGAGCTATATCTCTAGCCCCAGTCTTCATGTTTTTTTTTAGTACTATACTATATATATTTAGTATATACTATATATGGGCGTAACACTGTATTCCTAGCATATGAAACTATCTGGAAAAGAGCATTGATATTAAGAAAGATGTACTGGACCAACAAGGAATTCAGAGGCAACTACCCTTAATTAGGGAGTCTACTGTTTACTGTATTTTATACTCAATGCTTGTATAAGTTTTTTTTAATTTAACATTTCTTTTTGGTTACAAACAAAAAAAATGAAAATTTTCTTGGCTTATTTTAAAAGGGATGTTATTGGTGTCTGTGCTCTCTCTTTGACAAAGGCCAGTTTGGGAGGAAAGTTAAACAGAAATGTCATCAGGAAATACCATTTCCTTCCTTGTTTTGAGATGGAAGGTGTTATTGTCCACTTCCTGGGAGCAACAAGACGACTGTCTGCACCATCATCTTCTCAAATTCTGTTCAATAAAAAAGTGTAGGACTGGAGAGATGGCTCAGCAGGTATGTTGTTTGTCATCTAAACATAAAAACCTGAGTTCAGATCCCCAGCACTCACATAAAAACAAGATGTACCAGCAGGTACCTATAATTCCAGCACCAGGGAGGCAGTGATAACAGGATCTCTTGGCTTGCTGACTAGCTAGCTGAATCAGTGAGTTTTAAGCTCATTGAGAAACTCTGTCTCAATAAAGTAGAAAATGATTGAAGAAGACATCCAGTGTCAATATCTGGCGCGCACACACACACACACACACACACACACACACACACACACACGAAAAATGCTAGTGGAACCTTTCAATAACCCAAGCAAAAATACTATTTTTAAGGCAAGGTCTCACTCTAGGCTGACCTTGAACTCACTCTGTAGCTCCAGACTGGCCTCAAATACACAGTGATCCTCCTACCTCTGCCTCCTAAGTGCAGGAATTAAAGGTGTATACCACCATGTCTGGCTACAGTTTCTTTATTCATTTGACTGAGTTAAAAACTGAGGACATAGTGTCCCCTTATGTAAATTCATGTGGTCAGGAAAACATAATATTCTAAACAGGTTCTCTGCCACTGAGCTACATCCCTAGCCCAGGAAAATATGATATTCAAATTAGTCAGAGTAAGTCACATTAACTTCCTTCATTTCTTTTTTCTTTTCCTTTCTTCCTTTTTTCTCTCCTTCCCTTTCTTTCTCTCCCTTTCTTCCTTCCTCCCTCTCTCTTTCTTTCTTGGGAATATAGAACTTGCCACAGCTTCTAGTTTTTACATTGGTGCTGGGGATTTGAACTCAGGTACTCTGGTTTAAGTAGCAAATACTTTATCCACTGAGACATCTCCTCTGTCCTGTACCACTTTTTAAAATTTGCCTATAATCTTATATATGACCTTGGAAGAATTATTTTAATATATTTCTTGGGACTAAGATACCAGGAGTCACATTTTGCTATGAAAATATCATCTTCTAGGAAGGGTGAGGCGTGGCAGTCAGGGCATCTTGTTATTCAGAGTTAAGCAAGATTTGATCAGTAGTAGTGGAAATGGATAAGCCAGGGAGAAAGAAGAAAGGATCCATGAAGCTGTTTGTGAAGGAGCATCAGGGGTCTTGAGCTGGTTTCAAGCCCACACTCAGATTCATCATGTTAAAGCATTCATGGCGGGATGGAGCATATACACCACAGAAATCAGCAGCTGTGGACTGGGGGGAGGCTAAGTCAGTCAAGTACTTGCCGTGCAAATATGAGGACCTGAATTTAGGTCTCCAAAACTCACATGAATGCTGGGCCTGGCAGCACCTGCCTGTCATTGCAGCACTTGGGAGATAGAAACAGGGAATCTATAGGATGCTGACTAGCTACACTAGACAAATCAGTGAGCTTTGGGTTCAGTGAGATAAGGTGGAGAACAACTGAGGAAGACACCTGATGTTGGCCCCTGGCCTCCACAAGCACATATACATGTCTATACATGTGAGCATTCATGCATTCATGTGTGCACACCACACATACTTATGAAAAAAGAGTAAACAAAGAAACTGATGGTTATGCAAATCAGACACACACACACACACACACACACACACACACACACACACACACACACACACCAAGAAACATCTGGCAAACATTTGCCAGCACAATGCTGAATAAAGTTCCCCCTGTGCCAGAGCAGAAGGGCTAGCTGCTTTGAAAAATTACTCTCGGAGACAGTCTTTATAGGCTTATTTTCTCCTCTGCTTTTTTTCCTGTAAAGTCCCTTCTATTCACTCATGTTTTCAAGCAAGTGAGATGGTGTCATAGTCAGCCACATGCTGCTGGGATGAATCTCTAAGTCAGGCACAATTTTGGGGAGGGAAGTATTTATTGAAATAACAGATCCAGGGGAAGTCAAGGCCCCCTTACACAGATCCAAGCAGAGACCGAGGCCCAGCACCTCCAGAAGCAAGCAAGCACACTATAACCCTGTAACTCACAAATAGCAGAACTGCCAGACTTGGGTTCTGGCTGCTCTTTTGCATATGGATCCCTAGTATTTTGCATTCAATTTAGAAATATCTTAAGGCTAGACCCCAGGAGGCCAGGCACTTCCTCCAGCCAGAAGGCTGGTGACAACACACAATTATAATAAACCTTTGATTCTTTTGGGGGACATCTATTCAAACTGTCACAGATGGTGAAGGAGTTAAGGGCAAGGAGAAAGCTGATAATGAAATACGACAAATAGAAGCATCCATGACAGAACCAATGTGTGTGTTTTCTTCCTCCAGGAGGTGCTCATGGGGTGCTTTCCTTGGGGCAGGGGTCCCCTCTCTGAGAAACCCTTGCTCCTTTTGAGTCTAAGAGAGCAGTGACATTCTCTGAGGTGGTGACATTTAAGCAGATGCCTAAACGAAACAGCAGCCAAGGGGAATGGAGAGGTAGGGAAGAAAGCAAGGGAAAGCATTTCAGGAGAGGGCTCAGCAAACTCTCAGGCTCTGAGGTGGAAAAAAGGAACAGTGGGACTGGAATATGTGAATGAGAAGCCGGCCAAGGTGGGGATTCTGGGCCCCATGCCCTTCCTCAGCAAGAGAGATGTACTGCCCTGGAGGAACTTGTCAGGACTCATGATGTCAAATGTCCTGGTGCTCAGCATTGACTTCAGCCTGCCTGACAGATACAATATTAACAGAGGATTGCCCGAAGGGTATGGAGGGCAGGCTTGTCTCTAAAAATCTATCTGTGAGTTAATTCAGATGAGCCGAGAGCTGGACCACACTGGGAAAGGTCCTGTGACTTACTACCATGAAGCCAGATTAAAAGATAGGGCATCCATACCCAAAATGATCTGCATGATCCTGTTACTGGCTAGGGGAGCAGGTTTGTGCTTTCC
Source organism: Zapus hudsonius (assembly GCA_004024765.1). NCBI lineage: Eukaryota > Metazoa > Chordata > Mammalia > Rodentia > Dipodidae > Zapus > Zapus hudsonius. Next base: position 17,483 of record PVHP010023385.1, read on the forward strand.
AACCATTAAAGAATTAAAACGCAGGAAAAAGTTTAAAAGAAAAGCAGTGCAAAGTTTATTCATAAACAAAAGTAAAGAGGCAGAAAGAAACAGATTCCCTATTTAAGGATGTGATCCAGAATCCATTGCCCAGCAGGACCCTGGCTTTTATTAAGGCATGTCTCTTGCTCAGAGTCTGTGATTGGTCAGTTTAAAGAAATACGAAGGAGCCAGGCGTGGTGGCGCATGCCTTTAATCCCAGCAGAGGTAGGAGGATTGCTGTGAGTTCAAGACCACCCTGAGACTACAGAGTAAATTCCAGGTCAGCCTGGACTAGAGCGAGACCCTACCTCAAAAAAAAAAAAAAAAGAAAATGAAAAGAAAAGAAAAAGAAAGAAATATGAAGGCACTGGTTGTTCCACAATGCATTTAGCACTGAACAGGTCCCCATGAGCCCTCCAGGAGAGCTTACTGGTGGGAAAATGCACTTATTATGCAAGGAAGGAAGAACTTGGAAATGGGCCACCCTTTCGGGGTCTCTCCATCTTAGGTTACCATCTAAGAGTACTGCACAAAAGTATCCACCTGCCAAAGGCCCCTCTCCCTCTCTGTCTGCCTAGCCAAGGAAACGATCTAGCTTTTGTAGTAGCCCATAACTTTTGTATATTCTTCTTCCACACTGAATATGCTGTGAGCTGTTGATGAATAACCTTAACCATAATAGTTAAACCTTAGCATCTAGAATAGAATCTTGGAAGGGCCTGGCAAAATTTCCCCCCTCTCATGAGGACACCCCAACTGCTATTGGGGAATTGGGACACTGGAAGTCTGTCTTAGCTTTTTCCTGCTGAAGATGAACATGAAGTCAACGCGGTCCCTTTGGGACAGTTTCCATAAATGTGTCCCCCTCTATACACCAAGGAAGCAATCCCTGGTGATGTCCCCTTTCCTGAAAGGGGCCTTCCTTAAGCAACCTTTTATGTTGATGCTGTTTACCCTTTTTTTAAATCTCCTTATCTTAGTTTTTATTTTGATTTCCTTTTGTTCCCTTTTGGCTTCTAATTGTAATAACACCAGTTGGACCTCAGAGCAGCTGTTTTAAGCTCTTGGTTGGTTTAGCCACCAATTTTTGTAAGTTAGCATGTTTTTCTAATTGTCTCCTTGAATCTTTGAAGAAAGGCAATGGGTAGTTTGTTATAAAATTGCCCTGTGTTAAGTGGAGACCTTGGGGCTGTATTTGGAAGCTGGATGTTCCACCTGAAACAGCATGGAGAAAAAGAAGCAAAAGATTCTTGAATTAGAATCATGCCCGATTCATAGTTCTCATCTCCACTGAAAAGAGGGATCATCTCTTATAAAAACTGATTCTGGAACCAGAACTTTGGGATGTCCTCTGTATAGGAGCTTGGGTCCCAAATTTGAGCTTTGTCCCAACTCTAAGAAGACATATAGTGTGCTCTATGTGTTTTCTTGAAGCAAGGGGGGGGTCCCCTTCAGGAATTCTGTGCCACACCATTCCTAAGAGGCTAGCCTACGAGCATGACTTCTCCAGACCTCCCCAGCATGGGTCTCACATCACAGCATATGAGAGCACCCGAGGCATTGATTAGACTTATAAGTGTAGAGGCTATACATACTCTTGTCTTAACTCATCTAATCACTCAGCTGGGGGAGGTGGCTTGGGACCTCATTTCCATTTCTCCCCTTGGTGGGAGTCTGGTATGTAGGTCCCCAGTCTGCACATGTTTCAGGGTGGCTTTGGAACTATGGATCTATTGCTTCCTTTCTTTAAGGAGAATCTATAATTATTTTAAGTCTAGGGATGTAAGGCATGGTTAAATACCATGTGCTGAGATCAAGAATGTCACACCCAGTAAATCCTAATATTTACTAGCATCTCTTATAAAAGGAAGTTGAGCCCATTTCTTTCTTGCATCTTTCTCATCACCTTTCTTTATCACTTACTCATTAAATTCTATCATCCTTTCAAGGTCCCTCTGCAATCCTTCCTATATTTCTCTCAATTATTATTGAGAGAAATCCCTCTTTAATAATGTCCTTAATTAGTATCTTATATTTTCCTTCATTAAAGTTCCACTGAAATTCCTTCTTATTAAGCACATCATAACACATCTAGTATTTCCAATTTCCTTTTATCCCATTATATAAAGCCACTGTTGGGACATGAATTGAAAAGGAAAGTAGCCATAGAAGAGAGAAAAATTGATATCAGGTGTTTTTAATAACTCAATCATCTGATTTTCTTATGAACAGCTCTATATTCTAAGCAAGCCTAATGATTAAACCTGTTTAAATAACCTTTTTTCTTAAACCATGGGTTGATTACTTTAGCTAGGACTAGAGTTAAGAGTCACTGAGCCAAACACTGTATCTGGACTGATCAGGTCCAGTGACAGCAGTGGTCAATTTAGATAGTTTCACAAGCAAAGGAATAGTTGTACTCTGTTTTATAAAAAGTTAGGCTAGAGAATCATTTAGTACTTAAAGCTGACTTGTGGTGGTCACTCTTCCTGAAGCTTGCTGTAACCAGTCTCTTTGACAAAACCCAAAATTAGTTTTCTTATGAAAAGATGCCAAGCAAATGCCTTTAGCAATTACTATATATAGTATAGGAATTTGTTATTGGAGCCTTTACCAAAATTTAGGAGTAGATCCTTCTTTTTTCTAAGAATGTCAAATGAGTATAACCATTGATAAGTAACTCTAACCATTGAACAGCCTGATTGTTAACAGACTTATAAGTAAAACATTTCTTAGGGGTGTTGTCTCCCCTCTTTTTTTAATAAGCAAGCAGAAAACATATAGCATTTATAGTAGTCAATGTCCCTAACCATTGAGCAATAGATGAGAAAAAAACCTTATATGTTTTTCTTTTGACTTAGTTTATCCATATAGTCATGGACTTTGGCACCATAAAGATGATATAAATCTCCTTGTGTTATTATTTCCCTTACATTCGTCATTAACCAGAGGGCCAGTCTGGTTTATGAGGAAGCTTTGGGAAATATGTCTGCTTCTGGGTCTATCTCCAAAAGAACTCTGTTTTGGAGACAGAATCAGGCTGAGCACATTGATATGTGTCTTTTCTATTGTTTAGTCCATGAGAGCTAGCACATGTAGTTGGCTTTTATAGAAAAACTGGAATCCAACACTTATTTGCCTATAGAACTTAGTCTCTCATCCTTTATAAAATTTAGAGAATTTATATCAGATTGACAACTTCTTTTATCTAATAATAGAAAATATATATTCTAATATTAGCAGAATTAGACATTTCTTTGTATGTAACACCTCTATGAATATAATTTTAAAACCGACAAACCGGGCTGGAGAGATGGCTCAGTGATTAAGGCACTTGCCTCAAGTGCCCAAGGCGCCCGGTTCAATTCCCCAGTACCCACATAGGCCAGACCCACAAGGTGGTGGCCATGGTGCTCACTCCTCTCTCTCTCTCTCTCAATCTCTCTCTCAATCTCTCTCTCTATCTGTCTGCTTGAAAATGAATAAATAAAATATTAAAAAAAAAACGACAAACCATATAATATTTATTAGCACATATTTATATATTTTTATAATCTATGGATATAAGATATCTCCTGTTAATAATTTCTGACTTATGTGGGTACTGGGGAATTGAACCCAGGGCCTTGGGCACTGGAGGCAAGTGTTTTAACCGCTGAGCTATCTCTCCAGCCCTCCCGTTAATAATTTCATGATGTACATTTTGAAAGAGTTTAGGCAAAACATAATGATCTCTGGGACAAGCCAAACTTAACACATTTACCATATTTGAGAATGATCTGTTACCTTTAAATATATCTGATAGATCACCCTTGGTAGAATTTTCAAAACTGATTGAGGTTAACCTGAGAAAACAAAAGTCTGTATCATAGTTAAAATCAGAACATTGTACAATCAAAAAAGTGTCTTTGAATAACCCAGAAAGGAGAATCTTTTTATTAGCCCAGTAAACATATCTGTCATCCCCTGCCTCAGCTCTGTAAAAATAATATCACATGTATCATGAGGCTTAACTCACTTTGAATAAATGTTTTATAGAGAAAAAAGCTTCACAAATTGACTATAAATCAAATTAATTGAATTTAACTAAAGCCATTTTTGTATCTTTTTTTTGCTGTTATTTATCAGGAATTTAAAAGTTTCCATTTATGGCACATCTACAGGGCAGAGAAGGCCATTGTCCTTTATCCCGCCCCCAGCAGCCATAAGCTGCCTGGCCATTCTCAGTGACTGGGGCCTCACCCACACTATATGGAGATATGCAGACATACCTTCTGCTGGCAGGTTAGAAGAGAAAATAATTTTTTCAGTCCATATTTAGGCAAAAAAAAAGCAAGACCATATTGCCCAAAAAGAGGCAAAAAAAAAAAAAAGAAAGAAAGAAAGAAAAGAAAAGAAACCAAAATCATACCAGTAAAGAAAGGCAGAAATGAATTTCTGGTCTCTTTGAAACAAAAGGCTGTTAGCAGGGGGGGGGAGGGGAAGCCCTGCTCTCTGGCAAGGCATTTGTTCTCAGCCCCAGGGTCCAGATTTACATTTTGGAGAAGGGGGGAAATTTTTTTTTCTGTTCCCAAAAAGCTATGAAAATTGAAATAAATAATTATAACATTTTCTGGAATACCGTATTCCCGGCCCATAAGCACCAATCTATTGTGGGGAGAGCTGGGGGTTAGAATTTAGATAACGCCCAGCAAAACTTCCAATGCACCCCAAAGTTTAAGGAGTACCCAGGTTCTTGTCTACAAAGTTAAAGAATTAAAATCATAGACAACAAAATAGTATGGTATAGTGGGAGGTTTTATTATTTAAGGGAACATGGGGAGTTATTGAGTTTTCCAGCCACCAGTGTGGGGAGAAAAACATGTAGAATTTAATAGTACTTATGTTGTTTAGCTAAAGAAGCAGAAAGGAGAAAGATCATGAGAAGAAAAGATTCATGTGGAAGAGAAATCCAGCCCCTCACCACAGGCTGTGGTGAGAGCTGGGGAGACCTTACCAGTCCCTGGAGGGTCAGAGGTCCTTCTGCTAGCCTGCCATGTGGGGGAAGAGAGGGCCAAGACAAAGGTCCTTGGGAATTAAAGTTCCCTCAGGTGAGTCAGAGAGACAGCTGATTGGTTCATACCTGACCACTCAGTTTTAGCCCCTAGGTTGTAGCTCTAGCTAGACACCTCCAACTCAAGGGAGGATGTCTCTGGAGCTTCCTGACCTGTCACAAATACAGCTGAAGAAGCAGAAAGGATAGTGTGTGTGTGTATGTGTGTGTCTTAAATGCTATATCATAAGGGGCATTCACCTTTTTCTCTCTTGCATCCTTTGCTCTGGGGAAGTCAGAGGATATATTCATGATGACACTCAAGGAGGTTTATGAGAAAGCCCATAGGGAGGAACTGAAGCTACATGCCAAGAGCCAGAGCCAAGCTGCCTGCCACCTGTGAGTGTCAACTTTAGTGAGTCCTCCAGTCCCACACAAGCCTTTAGGTGAGTACCACCATGGCTGGCATCTTGGTGGCCACCTCAGGGGATCACTGAAGCTAGAACCTCATAGCAAAGTTACTAATGAAATCCTGACGCATAGAAGCTGTGTGGCATCTTAACACAATGTGTTTTGGGATATTTTGTTCTGTAGCAGAAGATCATGGCAAACATTGAAAGACAAAATCCTATAGCATGATTTGCTATAATAATGATAATATTGCTTATTCAGTGTTTCTGTGAGCTTGGAAAAGTTGCTTAATTTCATTATACCCCATGTCATGGTTTGATCCAGGTGTCCCCCCACAAACAAATGAATGTGTTCTGGGTAATCAATTCTCAGCTGATGGCAGTTTGGATTTTATAACCTCGATGGAGCTGTGTTGTTGGGGGTGGGCTAATGGGGTTATAAGCCAGCTTCCCCTTGCCAGTGTTTGGCACACCTTCCTGCTGCTGTTTGCAGTGCTGTGGTGGAGGTGATGTCCACCCCTCTGCTCATGCCATCATTTTCCCTGCCAGGATGGAGTCTCCCCTCGCGTCTGTAAGCCAAATAAACCCATTCCTCCACAAGCCACTTTTGTTTGGGTTCTTTATGTGCAGCAACTAGAAAGCTGACCACAACACCCCACTTTCCTCATCTGTCAAAAGGACTAATAATAGCTGAGTGTAGTCACACATGAGGATCAGGAGTCCAAGTCCATCTTTAGTTACACAGCCAGTTTAAGCCTTTAAGTGCTATGCACCTTTCTTAGAATGTTCATATCACTAAAGAAATAATAAATATCAGTATTTAAAAGCAGAAAATAAAAGTCAAGCATGGTGGTTCATGGCTGAAATGCCACATGGCCAAGAAGAACCTGTCTCAAAAAAAAAAAAAAAAACGGATGGGGAGATGGCTCGGCTGTCAAAGGCACACACTCTCTGTGGTGGCTTGAATGTTAATGTATATCCCCCAGAGCATGAAGTATTTTTGATTAAAATTGAGATTTCTACTTACTCTTCAGGGGCAAAGAGCCCTGCTGGATACGTCAGTGGGGGTGAGTCTAGAGTCCATCCATACCAGGTAGGTAGAGCTAGCTTGAGCCTTGTCTGCTTGCTATTGGTTTGGTCTCTGCTGTGGATGTATGCTACAGTGAGCCAGCTTCTTTCACCATGATGTAGCTTCCCTGGAATCCATAAGCCTGAAACAAACCCTTTCCTCCTATAATTTGCTTTTGGTCAGATGTTTGTCCCAGCAATGAAAAGGTAACTGCAACTGAAAGTTAGTACCAAGAAGTGGAGTTTTTGCAGCAATGAATCTGACCATGTGTGTGTTTTAGTCTTTTGGAATGTGTTCGTGGGAGGAATGTGGAAGGATTTGGTACTTGGAATTGGGGAAGCCTTGCAGTTCTGTCAGCAGCACCTGATGAGATATTCTGGTGAGAGTTTGAAAATGCTAAATGCAGGGCTGGGGAGATAGCTCAGTGATTAAGGCACTTGCCTGCAAAGCCTAACCACCTAGGTTCGATTCTCCGGTACCCATGTAAAGCCAGATGCACAAAATGGTGCATGCATCTGGAGTTCATTTAGCAGTGGCTAGTGGCCCTGGCTCTCTCTCTCTCTTTCACTCTCTCTCACTCTCTCTCTCTCCTTCCAAATAAATAAATAAATAAATAAATAAATTTTAAAAAGAAAATGCTAAATGCAAAAAGAATTATAGACTGTCAAGGCTTGGTTTATAAACTTTCAGGCAAGCTCCTTAAACACTGAGCCATCTCTTCAGCCTTGGCTTATGAACTTTCAAAGAGGAAGGAGAAAACTCTGTTAGAACTTGGCTACTGGCAGAAAGGCTGGTTGCATACTGCCCGTGCCCTGAGAATTGGACCAAAGTTGAGTTTTAAAATAATGGGCAAGTGTGCTTGGTAAAAGTATAAAACAGAAAGCTATGAAAGATGCACAGTTTATCACACGAAAAAAAAAATCAAGCAAGTTTGAAGCTACAGGCACATAGGCTGCTTTTAGGTTACTTAAGCTACAGTTATTAAGAGATTACCACTATTAAGGCTCAAACTAGTAAGAATGCAAATTCTTTTGAAAAAACGGGGCTTAAAGGAAGATTGGTGAAGAAGTATCCTGCTCTTCAAGGTCAAGCTTTACTCCCCCTGGATTTATAAATATGGCTATGCCACTCGCCCAGTTTTGGAAGTATGAAAAATGTAGGGAAGCAGGTCATGAAAGTACACACAGTCGAAGGAGCTGCTGAGATGCAGCAATGTGAAGCATGGTTGAAATCCCCCATATGGCTCAATAAGGCCATTTTATGGCGCTATGAAGATGAACCATGAATTGCAGTGTAGACATGAGGATTTTTGGATACACCAGAACTGTGGAAGGGCTTCCATGGACACCTTTCAACTCAGGATGGAGTTTTCCCCAGCAGCCCAGCTATAGGGGCAGAATCAGAAACCCAGAGACTTCATCTCTGGTTATAAATGTTGGACTGGAAACTGCATATATTTGGTGTTTGCTTACTAGTTATTGATTTTACATTGGTCCAGAATCTCCTTGTAATGCCTTCTTTTTGCAATGAGGTTTACTCTCTGCCATTATGTCTTGAAAGTATATAATTTGTGTTTTTGTTTTATAGGACTCACAGTTAAGAGACATTTTTAACTCTAAGATGAGCCTTTGGACTTCTGAACAGTGTCAAGTTGATAAAGACTATGGAGACTTTTGAAGTTGGACTGAGTATATTTTGTATTGTAAGATGGTCATGAGTCTATGGGGGCCAGGGGAAGAATGTGGTGGTTTGAATGTTCACGTATGTCCCAGATAGCTGCAGTATTTTTGGTTAAGTTTAAGTTTCCTACTTAAGTCTTCAACAGGTGGAGTTCTGCTGGAGAAGGTTGGTCACTAGAGGCAGATTCCGAATCCATCCTAACTAGGTGTGTAGAGAACCAGCTTGAGCCCTGGCTGCTTGGTGTTGTTTTGTTGTCTCTGCTATGGATGTGTGCTAAAGTGAGTTAGCTTCTTCCACCATGATGAAGCTTCCCCTAGAATCTGTAAGCCTGAAATAAACCCATTCCTCCCATAAGCTGCTTCTGGTTGGACATTTGTCTCTGCAACATGAAGGCAAGTGCAATACTCACTAAGCCTGCTGGCCTAGGTTTGACTCCTTGGTAAACACATAAAGCCAGATGTACAAAGTGGTACATGCATCTGGAGTTCATTTGCAGTGGCAAGAGGCCCTGGCGCTCCATGTCCTCCTCCCCTCCTCCTTCCCTTTCTCCTTCCCTTTCTCTCTCTCTTTATATATATATATATATATATATATATATATATATGTATGTATATATATCTTAAATAATTAAAATTTAAAATAGGCAAAACTGCAATTTAAACTGATAAGAACAGATACTACACTTGATCTTAGCCAAAAGGCCGAGAAGCAATAAAACTGCAATTTAAAAAAATTAAAAATTAATAGCAACAATGTAGATACAATACCAGCACCCTAAGCACTAACCTGGACTCCTTTTTGTTTCACTTTTCACATCTAATCAAGTATTGTGCTCTAATGAACATATCTACTAGACATTCTCAGGTTATTTACCTTAGCCTTCTTCTCACTGCCTTAGCTCAGATTGCCACTGACACCTGCATGGACTATTAAATGATAGATATTAATTGCTTTCCTGCCCCAGTTTTATTCCCTCCAAAGCTGATTTTCACACTGCAGCTGGTGACCGGTCTTCAACACAAATATGATAAAACCATTCCCCAGGTGAAAATCTCTCACTGCTTTTCTGACAGCAGTAGAGAGAAAGCCTTGTCTCTTTAGCACAATTAAAAAAGCTTCCATCTGCCTCTCCTCGTATAAACATGGTGTATGTGTGTGAGTTCTCTGATTTGTTACATCTGATGCCTTTTCTCATTTTGTTTTCTTTGGGATATAGGGTCCCGTTATATACATTATGCTGCCCTCAAACTTGCAGTTATCCCCTGCCTCTGCTTCTTGTGTATTGGGATTACAGGGGGCATACACTACCATGATGGCCTCTTTTGAATATATATATATTTGCAATCAGAGAGAGAGAGAGAGAGAGAGAGAGAGAGAGAGAATGGACACAGCAGCAGCTCCAGCCTCTGCAATTAGACTGCAGATGCATGCACCACTTTGTGCAACGAGTTTTAGGTGGGCACTGGGAAATTGAACCCAGCATTTTCAGGCTTTGCAGGCACACAGATGTCCCTAATTTGTAAGTGAGTTTTCCTCAGACATATTTGGACTTGACTTTGTCTCATTGTTTCTTTTCTTGTTCATATTTGCTTTGCTGGTGCACATTAAACAGCATATTTTCCACTTGAATGAAACTGTTCACTAACTAGTGGGTTAGTTTTCATCACAGAAAACTAGTTCTGATGCCGCCAGTGACAACTGG
>PVHP010023386.1:0-27446 GCA_004024765.1 Zapus hudsonius
TTTTTTTTTTTTACTGTGTTCTGTGAGCAGGAGCTCATGATGTTACTGGAAGTGGAATATTATAACTGGGATAATGACTTTAAATAGGAGGAGGTCAGAGCTGTGCTTTGGGTCTAGCAGTCCTGATAGTTGTCTATTTGCTAACTCACTCACACTTGAAGTCCTGCTTCTAGTCTCTGTGTTAGGCTCTATGGATCTAGCCCTTGCCATGTTCCTTGTCTCTGAGAGGCTTTGGGTTTAGTGAGGGAGAGATTGTAGATCTGTAAATGAGTAAGAAGAACATTACAGTCTGTGGAGTAGAGGTAGAGGAGAAGGATTAGGTTGCCTAGTGAGACTTTGCCACAGAAAGAACATTGCAATTGAATCCAGAGGTTGGGGGAAAGCTGGCCATTCATGATAGAGAAGGGGGTTCAGGGAAGAGTGAAGGCAGGAAGGCTGGTTAGGAGGCTGTCACATTGTCTGTCTGAGAAGAGGGGGTATGGAAGTAGGACAGTAAGAATGGGATTGAAGGGGGACACTGGCAGGACTTGGTGATTGGATGTTGGAGAAGAAAGCAGACAGCAGCTCTGGTATTTGGCTGATGTGAATGGAGGATTGAATTGGGGAGGAGGAAAAGGTCACACATCCAGGTTGGCACATCTACAAGGATGAACCAATGCTGCAGTCATTGTACTGAGGTATGCCGGGAGCAGAGTGGAATTGTGGGTGCCAGGGGCTGGAGGGGGTGAGGAGTTAGTGTTTAGTGGACACAGAGCTTCTACTTTGCAAGATGAAGAACATTCTGGAGATGTATGTGGTGGCATGTGCACTGTAATTGTGAATGTGCTTCCTGTCACTGAACTGTATACTGTTAAAGGTATGTGTGTTCTATATGTGTTCTCCACGATTTTTAGAAAATGAATGCAGGTTGTACTTAGTCTGAGGTGGCCTGTGGAACATTCAGATGTCAGGGGGCAGGTGGCCACATGGATCTTGATCAGGGCTGGGATGGACATTTGATCTATCCAATTAGTCCAAGTGGCCTCAGCTCCAAATCCACCTAAATGACCTTGTTTTCTCTACCTGCAGCCCCAGCCACCTCTGCCTGATGTTCTGGTCTGGATGCTGAGTGGACAGCGCCGTGTGGCCTATGCCCGGATTCCTGCCCAGGATGTGTTGTTCTCTGTGGTAGAAGAGGAGCGAGGCCGGGACTGTGGGAAGATCCAGAGTCTACTACTCACTGTGAGTGGGGCTGGGGAAGAGGTGCTGGGGAAAGTAGAGGTGAGGTACATAGAAGAGAGCAAGGCACAAGGCTGGTGGCCTGTGGTTCTCAATTAGGAGTTCCCCAACTATTTTATTTATTTATTTACTTATTTATTTATTTACTTACTTTCTGGTCCAGAAAATCAAAAAAGGGTGTGGCTTTGCCTAGGTCAGCTTGGAAGTGAGATCAACAACAAGGTTGTTAGCCCTGGGCTTTTGGCTAGCCAGGCTGCTACATGGGCCGGGTAATGAGGAAGGGAGAGAGATTACACAGTTCTCTTAAAAGTAAAGCTGGTTTGCCAGCAAAATATTTTCATGGCTGGAAAGATGTCTCAACTCTTAAGATGTTTACCTGCAAAGTTTAACGACCTGGGTTGGATTCCCCAGAACCCATGTAGAGCCAGATGCACAAAGTAGCACATGCATCTGGAGTTCATTTGCAGCAGCTGAAGGCCCTGGTATGCCCATTCTATCTGTGTCTCTTCTATCTCTCTCACTCTCCTCTTACAAATAAATAAATAAATACTTCCGCCAGGTATGGTGGCCCACACCTATAAACTCAGCTCTCAGGAGGCAGAGGTAGGGGCTTTGCTGTGAGTTCAAGATCACTCTGAGTATACATAGTAAATTCTAGTTCAGCCTGGGCTACAGCGAGACCTTACCTCAAAAAACTAAACAAAACTTCCAAGTTAAATGGATTAGGAATAGACACCAAAACAGGCCCCTGGTGGTGAGAAGGTGTGACCCTTGGGGAAGATGACAGGGAACATAAATATTTTGGGAATATAGGGGAAAAAGAGGGAGGGCAGAGTGTAGACTGGGAGTTGGGGTGATAGTGCTAGGGTAGGAGGTATCTGGGGATAGGAGTGTGATGGACGAAGGGTGCTAGAGTCAAGGCAGAGGGAATATCCTTGCATCGGGGAGCTTGTGTACCATTTGGCAATAAGATTTGGGGCATGTCTTGGGGACCATAGGATTGTTGGAAACATCTGAGGCCCCAGCATGAATCTTCCCACACAGGCACCTGGGGCAGCCCCTGGGGAGGTCTTTGCCAAGCTGGAGCTCTTTCTGTGGCTTGGACTGGGCAAGCAGGCCAAAGCCTGCATCTCAGAGCTGCCCCCAGACCTGCTACCTGAGCCCTCAACTGGGCTGCCTCACAGCCTATACCGAGATGGTGAGTTCAGAGCTGGACTATTTGTCCAAGGTGGGCTTATGAATCAGGGTGACTCCAGTCATCCCCTAAATAAATATGGCTCCTTTTATCTACTCACCTCAGACTTTAGCTACTTCCAGCTCCGAGCTCACCTGTATCAGGCCCGAGGTGTGCTGGCAGCAGATGACAGTGGCCTCTCAGATCCTTTTGCTCGAGTCCTCATCTCTACCCAGTGCCAGACTACACAGGTGAGGGCCAGGCTGGAACAATGGCGGTGGGGATCAGAAGACAGGGTGTGGTGTGTAGGATTACACTTTTCCCCAAGGCCCTAGGTCTCCTTTCTCACTCTGGATTTTCAGGGCAGGACACTGGAGGGGATGCTTTACTTAGGTGGTGGAATAGAACAGAAAAGCAGTTTTTCCTGGGATCTGAGGATAGGCAGATGGCAACAGGGAGACATCAGGGCTGAGAGGAGTAGCCTGGACCCTCACTGTGCTCTGTTCCTACTTCTTTGGTGATGAGGATTTATTTCCCCTTCTCTGCATGACACCCAAGGTCATGGAGCAGACACTGAGCCCCCTATGGGATGAGCTCTTGGTATTTGACCAACTGATCGTGGATGGGAGGCGGGAGCACTTGCATGAGGAGCCTCCCCTTGTGATCATCAGTATCTTTGACCACAACAAGTTTGTGAGTGCACTTCCATTTCCTAGCTATCTCTTTCCTATTTGTTTTGATGTCCCTCCTCCTCCTGAAGAATGTCCCCCTTTTACCTCATTACCTTGTTCCCCACAGGGCCCCCCTGTGTTCCTGGGCAGGGCACTTGCAGCCCCAAAGGTAAAGTTGACAGAGGACCCATACCAGCGCCCTGAACTGCAGTTCTTCCCGCTAAGGAAGGGACCTCGGTCTGCTGGAGAGCTCATCGCTACCTTTGAACTCATTGAACTGGACTACAGTGGCCACTTTGAGGTTAGAATAGCCTGGCCTAGAGTCAGGCATGCTTGCACATGCCTTTAATCCCAGCACTTGGGCGGCAGAGGTAAGAGGATCTCTCTGAGTTCGAGGCCAGCCTGGGACTACCAAATGAGTTCCAGGTCAGCCTGGACTAAAGTGAGACCCTACCTGGAAAAAAATAAAGATAAAAAGAATACTCTGGCCTAGCTAGGTAGGCTGTAGACCCACCCTATTAATTCATGAGGCCATCTGGCCTCAGCAGGTGTCCCAGAGAAACTTATCCAGGCCCCTTTCCTTAGAGAATGCAGGCTGCAGGTCTGAAGTGGCCTCACTGGACCTACCGACTAGGATTTCAAGTGGTCCTTGCCAGGCCTCCATCCTGAGAGAATCTAGGCTGAGGTTTATCCTGGGGTCATCACATCTGCCATGCTCCAGGTTCCAGCCTCCATGGCTGCTTTCTGCACTAATAGCTTCCAATATCTCTTCCCCAAACTTTTCCTCTTTTAGTCCAAATTCTGATTTCTTTTCTCCTGTAGCCCTCAGTGCCCAGTGATGTGGAGCCCCAGGACTTGACATCCCTGGTTAAGCCCCTCTCTGGACGTCTATCACTGCCACCTAATGTGCGCCCTGTGCTCAGAGAGTTCCGTGTTGAGGTAGTACCAGACAACCAAAGGCCCCTTGTTTCATCCAACTGTGAGGCTCTCTTGTTAGCTACAGGACATTAAATCTCCTTCTTGCTGATTCTAGGTGTTGTTCTGGGGTTTACGGGGCCTTGGTCGGGTGCACCTGTTTGAAGTGGAACAGCCTCAAGTTGTGCTGGAGTTGGCTGGGAGACGTGTGGAGTCTGAGGTTTTGGCCAGTTACCATGAGAATCCCAACTTTACTGAACTCATCCAGCATCTGACAGTGGTAAGGCAGGGGCTGGGGGCAAGGGCTGAGGGTAGAGAAGTGAAGGAGGGCCATGGGTGGTGAATTTCCAGTTGGTTATCTTAGACTGATCCATAATGTCTGTCGGGACCATATACTAAATATTTTAGGCTCTCATCTGTAATAATTCAACTCCACCAACAGACATGAAAGCAACAGAACATGTAGAAATGAGTACATGTGACTGTGTTCCAATTGAACCGTATTCACAAAAACTTGTAGCGGGCCAGTCATGGTCCAAGGCTGTATAGTTCACTGATCTCTAGGGAGGCAGAGGATCACCATGAATTTGAGGCCACCCTGAGACTACATAGTGAATTCCAGGACAGTCTGGGCTAGAGGGAGACCCTACCTCGAAAAACAAACAAAAAAATCTAGCCGGGCGAGGTGGCGCATGCCTTTGATCCCAGCACTCAGGAGGCAGAGGTAGGAGGATTGCTGTGAGTTCAATGCCACCCTGAGACTCCATAGTGAATTCCAGGTCAGCATGGGCTAGAGCGAGACCCTACCTCGAAAAACCAAAAAAAAAAAAAATAATAAAAAAAAATCTAGGGCCAGGCGTGGTGGCACATGCCTTTGATCCCAGCACTCGGGAGGCAGAGGTAGGAGGATCACCATGAGTTCAAGGCCACCCTGAGACTACATAGTGAATTCCAGGTCAGCCTGGGCTATGAGCGAGACCCTACCTCGAAAAATGAAAAAAAAAAAAAAGGAAAGAAACAAAGAAAGAAAAAATATTTATTGGCCCTTTGTTTCTTATTTTGAGAACTGTTTGGTCAGCCTACAAAATGGGAAAAAAAATCCTTGGCAGCCATAGTTCAGACAGGGTTAGTATCTAGATATAAAGAATTGTGGGGGTTGGGGATTTGGCTCAGTGGATGAGCGCTTGCCTAGCAAGCACAAGGCCCTGGGTTCGGTCCTCAGCACCGCAAAAAAAAAAAAAAAAAAAAAGGACAAAGAATTGTGGCAGGTGGCACATAGCCTTTAATCCCAGCACTTGGGAAGCAGAGGTAGGAGGATTGCTGTGAGTTCAAGGCCAGCCTGAGACTATATAATGTATTCAACGTCAGCCTGAGTTAGAGCCAGACTCTACCTCGAAAAACAAAAAACAAAACAAAATAAAAAAGCATTGCAGGTTGGAGAGATGGCTCAGTGGTTGAGGTGCTCGCCTGCAGAGTCTAATAACCCAGGTTCAACCCTCCAGTACCCACCTAAAGCCAGATGTGCAAGGTGGCACATGCATCTGGCATTCATTTACAGTGGCTAGAGGCCCTGGTGTGCCCATTCTCTCTCTCTCTCTCACTCTCTCTCCCTGCTTGCAAATAAATAAAAAAATATATGTATATATACATTTATATATATATATATATATTTTTCAAGGTAGGGTCTCACTCTAGCCCAGGCTGACCTGGAATTCACTATGTAGTCTCAGGGTGGCCTTGAACTCAAGGTGATCCTCCTACCTCTGCCTCCCGAGTGCTGGGACTAAAGGTGTGCGCCACCACGCCCGGCAAAAATATTTTTTTAAGAATTGCAAAAGTTAAAACATTCAAAAACAAACTGGCAATTTTCTTTTTCTTAGTGTTTTTAAAAATTATTTGTTTATTTGTAAACAGAGAGGGGGGATAGAGATAAAGAGAACAGGTACACCAAGGCCTCTTGCTGCTGCAAACAAATTCTAGATGTAAGCACCACTTTGTGCATCTGGATTTACATGAGTACTGGGGAATCAAACCTGTGCTGTCAGGCTCTGCAAGTGAGTGCCTTTAGCCGTTGAGTCATCTCTCCAGCCCACTTTTTTCTTTTCTTTTTTTTTTTAGTATTTTATTTATTTGAGAGTGAGTGAGAGAAAGAGGCAGACACACACACACACACAGAGAGAGAGAGAGAGAGAGAGAGAGAGAGAGAGAGAGAGAGAGAGAGAGAGAGAAAATGGGCACACCAGGGCCTCCAGCCACTGCAAATGAATTCCAGACACATGCACCACCTTGTGGGTATTACGGAATCAAACTCCAGTCCTGCTTTGCAGGCAAATGCCTTAACTGCTAAGCCATCTCCAGCCCTCTTTTTATTTTTCAAATAACTTACCCACATGAAGTGAACAGTGAGTAAAATATATATATTTGCAATCAGAGAGATAGAGAATAATGAAAAGTATGCCAGGGCCGCCAGCCACTACAAACTCCAGATGCACACACCACTCTGTGCATCTAGCTTTATGTAGGTACTGGGGAATCAAATCCAGGTCTTTAGGTATTGCAGGAGAGTGCTTTAACCACTGAACATTCTCTCCAGTCCCCCACTTTTAATTTTTGGGGGGTGATTCAAGTAGAGTTTCACTCTAACCCAGGCTGATCTGGAACTCACTCTGTAGCCGCAGGCTGGCCTTGAAATCATGGCAATCCTCTTACCTCAGCCTCTGGAGTGTTGAAATTAAAAGTATGCAACATTATGCCCAGCTAATTTTAAATTTTTTTCAAGGTAAGTTCTCAGTCTAGCCCAGGCTGACCTGGAACTTACTCTCCAGTCCCAGGCTGGGGTCTGGGAATCTGTGGCAAGCACTTCATCCATTGAACCATCTCCCAGTCCTCTTTATTTTTTTTAACCTAAAAGTTGCTGTGGAGATTCTCAAATGAATAGTGATTTTTCACAATCTACTGCAGATTGATACTGATTTCAGGGTGTATGGCAGGCTCCTGTAATGCAGTACTCAAAGGCAGAGGCAGGAGGAACATCACAAGCTTGAGAGCAGCTTAGTGTACATCTAGTGAATTCCAGGGAACCAGGGCTCAAAAACAAAGACTAATGCAAATTTAGCACTAGTAAAATGTAAAAACTTTTCTCCAGTATAGCTCCATTCCTCCTCCTCTTAGAACTATAATTGTCACATGCAAAAGACATAAGCCCAGCAATACAGTAGTATAATTGTCATTTTTCCCTCTCTTGATAGATACTGAATCACTTGGTTAAAGCCATGCACATTTTAAAAAACTATTTATTTATTTATTTATGGTTTTTCGAGGTAGGGTCTCGCTCTAGCCCAGGCTGACCTGGAATTCACTATGGAGTCTCAGGGTGGCCTCGAACTCACGGCAATCCTCCTACCTCTGCCTCCCAAGTGCTGGGATTAAAGGCGTGCGCTACCACGCCCAGCTTCCATGCACATTTTAACGGTTCTAAATCTATATTTGTAAGTGACTTACCAGAGGCATCACTGTGGTGGAATTGGTCTAGAATGCACTGCTTTCCCTCCCACTCATTTCTGTGCTGCCTTTCTTTCTAACCCTGGGCTCTGGAGACACTTCCTCTCCCTACCCCCAGGACTTGCCAGAGCAGCCTTATCTGCAGCCCCCACTCAGCATCCTGGTGATTGAGCGCCGGGCTTTTGGCCGAACGGTCCTTGTGGGTTCCCATATTGTCCCCGACATGCTGAGATTCACACTCCAGGGTCATGAGAATTCCTGTGAAGAAGAAGCAGAGGAGGAGACAATGGATGTGATGTCAAAGAGACCTCAAGGTTAGGGGGTCTTTCCCTCAGGGCCACCAGATAGAAAGCCTCTCTGGTTCCTGGAGGAGATGGTTCCAATGAAGCCTCAAGTCTGATTTCTACTGGCCTATTCTCCTCCCTCCCAGGACAGAAGTCTCTGGATCCCTTCCTGGCTGCAGCAGGAAAATCCAGCCAGTTCCTTAAGGTGCTGGGGTGTGGGCAAGTCTGGAAAAGAGCTATCAGGGCTTGGGGTGGTTAATAGAGAGGACCTGAATCCTTTCTCCTTCGGTGCCTCTAAAGAAGCTCACCACAGGAAGGTTCCTGGACCGAGGCCCTGAGCTGGAGGAGGATGTCCCAGACCCAGAAGAAATGGACTGGTGGTCCAAATACTACGTCTCACTGCAGGAGCTGCAGGGGCAGGTGAGGTGGAGGAGGGCCCCAGGACAGGAACGGCCTCATCCAACAAGGAGCTCTGTACTGGTTCTTTTAAAAAATATATTATTTATTTATTTGCAAGCAGAGAGATACAGAGATAGAGTAAAAGAGACTGGGTGCACCAGAGCCTCCAGCCACTGCAGATGAGCTCCAGATGCATGTGCCACCTTGTGCATCTGGCTTATGTGGGTCCTGGGGAATTGAACCCGCGGCCTTAGGCATTGGAGGCAAGTGCCTTAACCGCTGAGCCATCTCTCCAGCCCTATATTTTAAAAAATTAATAATGAGGGGCATTGGGAAAACAACTCATTATTTGTTCATTAAATTTATCTCATTATGGATAATAAAAAATAAATAAATAAGAGGCCTTAACATACCCATTCTCTCCCTCCTTCCCTCCCTCCCTTTCTCTCCTTGCAAATAAATAAAAGAAATTTTAAAGATAAAAAAATTAATAATGATGCTGCCGGGTGTGGTGGCACACGCCTTTAATCCCAGCACTGGGGAGGCAGAGGTAGGAGGATCGCTGTGAGTTCAAGGTCACCCTGAGACTACATAGTGAATTCCAGGTCAGCCTGAGCTAGAGTGAGTCCCTACACCCTCCAAAAAAAATTAATAATGAATTATTTTACATTCTTACAGTAAGTCTGGTGTGTAGCCCATCTTTTTTTTTTTTTTTTTCCTGAGGTAGGGTCTCGCTCTAGCCCAAGCTAGCTTGGAACTCACACTATAGTCCCAGGCTGGCTTCAAACTACATCTTAATTCAGACTAGCCACATTTCAAGGGCTCAGTGACCACATCTGGTTGGTAGTGACTGACTTGAACACTATAGACAACAAATGCTACCTTTGAAAAAGAAATGGCTACACGGCTGGGGCCCAACTCTCCTTTTTCAACCAAGGAGGATGGGGAAGAGTCTCTCACCTGCTTTTTGATTTCAGTCCAGCTTTGATGAGGATGAAATGGATGATGCTGGAGATTCAGGTGAGAGTTGGCTTTTTGCTCTTGTTCCCTCTAGCCTCCTTCCTCTTCACCCATGTATTTCTGACCTGGGGTATTCCTACTGTTCCAGATGGGGCCCACCTCATTTCCATGGATAGGGAGGCCCAGGACCAGGGTGAGGCTGATATCAAAGTCTCTGTGTGTCGGAAAAAGGCAATCGCCACCCTGAAGGTGAACAGGTGTTGGGGAGAAGGCAGTTCCCTTGGACTATGGATGTTGGACTGTCACTGAGACCCTCACCTTTCAGATCTACCACAGCTCCCTGGAGGAAGAGTTTAACCACTTTGAAGACTGGTTGAATGTGTTCCCCCTATACAAAGGGCAAGGGGGCCAGGATGGAGGAGGAGAGGAAGAAGTATCTGGGAATTTTGTGGGCAAGTTCAAGGTATGTTTGGGGAAGGAAAAGGAGACCAAACAGTACATACAGGCAAGGATTCAGGAGGGAAACTTTTTTTTCTTTTCTCCCTCTACCCCAGGGCTCCTTCCTCATTTACCCTGAGTCTGAGGCTGCATCCTTCTCTGAGCCCCAGATCTCCCAGGGGATCCCCCAGAACCGGCCCATCAAGCTTTTGGTCAGAGTGTATATTGTCAAGGTGAGTATCCACAGCTCTGGTACACCAACAAAAGTAAGCATAAAATTTACAAAGTAGAGGCTTCAGAAGGAGCCTCAGTGCTCACAGAGATTAATCAGAATGCCCTAGATGCCACAGCATCAAGGTTATGGAACAGGAGGGCTAGAGATGTAGCTCAGTGGTAAAGCCCTTGCCTAGTATGTATGTGGATCTGGATTCCAGCTCCAGCACTAAAGGAAAAAAAGGTTATAGAAATGAGGCTGTGCATGGTGACACATGCCTTTAATCCTACCACTCAGGAGGCTGAGGTAGGAGGATTGCCATGAGTAGTTCACGGCCACCCTGAGACTACTTAAGTGTGGAATTCAGTCTGGCCTAGAGCAAGACCCTCAAAAAAAAAAAAAAAGAGGGGCTAGAGAGATGGTTCTGTGGTTAAAAGCACTTGCTTGCAAAGCCTGATGGCCTGGGTTTGATTCACCAGTATCCATATAAAGTCAGATGCACAACATGGCACATGTATTAGCCTCTCTCTCTCTCTCTCTCTCTCTCTCTCTCTCTCTCTCAAATAAATAAAATTAAAAGAATATATAAAATGAGAATATATGGTTAATATGTGAATTTAGGGAACTTAGAGTGAATTGCTAAAACCCTGTAGATGGCTCTGCAAGCAGTATAGACAGAAGACAAGGCCCAGGGATTGCTCAGGGTGAGAAGTTCAGCAGAAGGGTCTCAAGTAAAGCACAGACTACTCCTTCAGTGTAAAGATGAACAAAACTGTCAACCTACTGCCATGTGTGGAGGTGCACACCTCTAGTCCCATGCACCCAGGAGGCAGAGTCAACCTGGGTTTGATTCCCCAGAACCCATGTGAAGCCATCACATGTGTAGAGCTCATTTGCAGCGGCAGGAGGCCCTAGAAGGCCCATGCTTTCTCCCTGTCTCTCTCTCTCTCTCTCGCTCTCTCTCTCTCTTTTTGAGGTAGGGTCTCATTCTAGCCCAGGCTGACCTGAAACTCACTCTGTAGCTCCAGGCTGGCCTCAAACTCACAGTGACTCTGACTGCCTCTGACTCTGGAGTGCTGGGATTAAAGACATGTACCAGGACTGAAAAGATGGCTCAGTAGTTAAAGGTGCTTGTTTGTAAAGCATGACAGCCCCAGGTTCAATTCCCCAGCACCCACATAAAGCCAGAGGTCGTTTGTAGTGGCTGAAGGTTTTTCGAGGTAGGGTCTCTCTCTAGTCCAGGCTGACCTGGAATTCACTCTGTAGTCTCAGGGTGGCCTTGAACTCACGGCGATCCTCCTACCTCTGCCTCCTGAGTGCTGGGATTAAAGGCGTGTGCCACTACACCCGGCTTGTCTCTCTTAAATAATTCTTTTTAAAGGTGTGCACCACCACACCCGGCTAAATATTAATTATTTATTTGCAAGCCGAGAGAGAGAGAGAGAGAGAGAGAGAGAGAGAGAGAGAGAGAGAGAGAGAGAGAGGATGAATTGGCAAGTCTGGTCTACTTGCCACTGCAAGCAAGCTCCAGGTGCATGTGCCACTTTGTGCATCTAGCTTTATGTGAGTGCTGGGCAATCAATCCTGGGCATCAGACTTTGCAAGCAGGTGCTCTTAACCTCTGAGCCATCTTTCCAGCCCCAAATAAAAATATTTTTAAAAAGCAGAGGCATTGCTCAGTGGTAGAATACTTACCTAGGATGTGTGAAACCTTGGGATCAATCTCTAGTACCACCAATAAACAAATAAATAAATGAATAATAAAGCAAAATAATCTCATCATAAAAAACACAAGGGTCTCAGTATGAAATGTTATGCTGAATACTAAGTCCCTTATGAATCTTTTTTTTTAAATGTGGATCCACTTTTTTTTTTAGTGTGGAACGTAGTTCTTTTTTTAAATATTTTATTTATTCATTTTCAAGCAGAGAGATACAGAGAGAGAGAGAGAGAGAGAGAGGAGAGAGAGAGAGAGAGAGAGAGAGAGCACGCACCAGGGCCACCACCTTGTGGGTCTGGCTTATGTGGGTCCTGGGGAATTGAACCCAGGGCCTTAGGCACTGGAGGCAGGTGCCTTAACCGCTGAGCCATCTCTCCAGCCCCCTTATGAATCTTTACAGGTACTTTTTTTCTTTTTTTTTTTTTTGGTTTTTCGAGGTAGGGTCTCACTCTAGCCCAAGCTGACCTGGAATTCACTATGTAGTCTCAGGCTGGCCTCAAACTCAAAATCCTCCTACCTCTGGCTCCCAAGTCCTGGGATTAAAGGCATGTTCCACAATGCCTGACCCAAGTATTTTTTATCTATTTTTATTAAAAATAGTGTTTGTGTCCACCAAGGGACACCAAAAAAATAGTTAATAGCACCAGCCACCTCCTTTTTTGTAGTCCAAGGATGGCTGAGAATTCTCAGAGATCTTTCTTCTGCCTCCCAAGTGCTAGGATTAAAGGCGTGCACCACACCTGGTTCCAATATTTTAAAAATATTTGCAAGCAAAGAAAGAGAAAATGAGAATAAATGGGGTGCAACAGAGCTTCTTGCTACTGCAGAGAAACTTCAGACATACGCATTACTTTGTGCATCTGGCTTTACGTGGGCACTGGGGAATTGAATCAGGGTCCTTAGGTTTTGCAATTAAGTGCCTTTAACCACTGGGCCACCACTCCAGTCCTGCAAGTATTTATGTTTCATTAAACCTATTTGTATGCCTTAAGTATTTCATAGCTAAATAAAAAGAAAGTAAAAATCATTTTGTCTTAACTTCTCAGTGGGAATTTTCTCCTTGTTCACTTTCTACTAACACTATTAGGTCCAACAAGAGTTTGGCTGTAACTGCAATGTGTCCCCAATTCCTCTCGATTCTGTCCCCCTAGGCTACCAACCTGGCTCCTGCAGACCCCAATGGCAAAGCAGACCCCTATGTAGTGGTGCGTGCTGGAAAGGAGCAGCAGGACACCAAGGAGCGCTATATCCCTAAGCAGCTTAACCCCATCTTTGGAGAGTGAGGCTGGTTCTGGGATTGGGAATGGGGGAGCCCTGGGCCCAAGCTTGGGCTCTCACCCAGGTGGCTGGCTTGGTGATGGTGGGGGAATCTATCCTCTGAGGGTATGCAGGTGTTCTCAGCTTCTCTCCCTCTTGGCAGGGTCCTGGAACTGAACATCTCTCTCCCAGCTGAGCCAGAGCTGACAGTGGCCATATTTGATCATGACCTCGTGGGTTCTGATGACCTTATTGGAGAAACCCACATTGATCTCGAAAACCGATTCTACAGCCACCACAGAGCAAACTGTGGGCTGGCCTCCCAGTACGCTGTGTGAGTCTGGAGGGCACCAAAGGACTATTCTTACTCTCTAACCAAACAGTTCACACTCAGGTTCTCATTTGTGCCTCCAAATCCTAGGGTCTCGGTGGCTAAGATTTGGGCTTGGCTGTTGTGGATTCTGCTACTAATAAGTCATTTGATCTCTTTATGTTGTTTTCCTATCTACCAAATAGATATAATCTCAGAAATTCCCTCATAGATGCCCCTGGCATACACCTTTGGTTTTCATCACTGCTGTGAGGACTAACCTGTCTCCTGTTGAGGTCCAGAACCTGGATCCCATGTCTTCACGGATTCTCACTCTTGCCTCGCTGTGCCCATATGCTGCCCTCCCCCCTCAGCTGAGGCATCTTTCTCTCCCGCCTACAGGGATGGGTATAATGCCTGGCGGGATGCATTCCGGCCTTCGCAGATCTTGGCAGGGCTGTGCCAGCGCTGTGGCCTCTCTGCCCCAGAATACCGAGCTGGAGCTGTCAAGGTGGGCAGCAAAGTCTTTCTGACACCGCCTGAGACCTTACCCCCAGGTACCAGCCCCCCTCTGCTGGACAGGCCAAAGGGAGAAAAGGGAGCTAGACCAAGGGTACAGGAGACCTCAGGTACCAGGCTAGTAGTGTGCCCCACTTCAAGAGCTCTCTGACAGCAGGCCTGTTTGACTAAGGGCAAGGTTCCTGGATGCTAAGGAGAAAATGTCCTCTAAGTGGATGCCCTTGGAGCATAGCTTACTAAGCTCCCAGGAGACAAGGCAGCCCCACAGTGCATCCATACAACTGTGGCTACAGAACTGAGCTCATGCTTTGAATGGCTGTGGTCTGTCCCTTAGCAGGACTGAGCAGATTCCCCGTGCCTCCCCTCCCTCCCTGTCGGTTGTTACAGCAGCAAACACTCCCATGCCCTGCTTCTTTAGCGCAGGAACAGCTTGAGATCAGAGCCTCTGTGGGGGTGGGGAGGAGAGGAGAATTGGGGACTGTGATGTTCCCAAACCCACTCTTGTTTCAGATTGTGGGGTTTCCAAGGTGGCAAGTGGAGCTATTGAGGAGGCTCAGGCACTGCTTGTGCTACGACGTTGGCAGGAGATGCCAGGGCTTGGGATTCAGCTAGTACCTGAGCATGTGGAAACCCGGCCCCTCTACCATCCCCGCAGCCCAGGGCTGCTGCAGGTGAGGGGTGCTCAGCACTCTCAAGACTCACTTGGTTCTGGACCCTGGGCTCCCACAAGACATTTTCCTCAAGACCTCCACCCAGGCTCTACACTGCCGCTGCCTGGCTCCCACTGGCATCACAGTCCATTCCGGACCTCAGCCCTATGATGTGCTCCTGGTCCTGCGGGATCCCCCCTCCTGCCACCAAGGTCAGACTAAGTTCCCAAGCTGACTTCTGCCACAGTTCATTAAGAGCTGGACCTTGGGAACACCATACCTTACTTAAAAAATATTTTATTTATTCATTTTCAAGGAGAGAGAGAGAGAGAGAGAGAGAGAGAGAGAGAGAGAGAGAGAGAGAGAGAGCGCGCACCAGGGCTACCACCTTGTGGGTCTGGCTTATGTGGGTCCTGGGGAATTGAACCTGGGGCCTTAGGCACTGGAGGCAAGTGCCTTAACCACTGAGCCATCTCTCCAGCCCACCATACCTTACTTTTAATCTCAGTATTTCAAGTCTGAGATCTCATCCTAAACTCCCAACATGACCTTGAGCTTGAAACCTTCACTTCAGACTACGTTCAGCCTTTCCCCCCAGAATCTGCCTGATAACCCTTGCCCTTGGCCCTAGCTACCGCTTCTATCCACTTGGGATAAGGCACAGGTACTGGCCACAAGGCTGGAAGGGAGATGGTGACTGTAGCAGATCCTCCAGCCTGGTCTTGGGCCTCTAGGGATCCCTTCATATGTGGATTGACATCTTCCCCAGCGACGTGCCTGCCCCACCTCCAGTGGATATCAAGCCTCGTCAGCCAATCAGGTGAGAGAATTCTGTTGTTCCCCCCCCCAAGTGGGGCAAATTTTAGTGTAGGGCTCTGAAATTTGAGGCCTTTCTGAAGCAAGTAGGGCTTTTGTGTAGACAAGTTTTCTCCCATAAGCCATGGTGAGTTGGAAGTCTGTAAACTTAAGAATGCCAATGCCTTTCAGTAAACCCCGTCCTGTGTGCTAGTCCAAGGGGAATTCTAGGAGGATGTATTCATCCACACAGGAAGGGCTGGATCAAGATGCTCACATGTCAGCTATGTGTCACTTTCCTTGGTACTCCTCAGAGACTTCTGTAATCTGTCTTGTAACAAGGTAGCTTGTTTTTTTTTTTTAAATATTTTATTTATTCATTTTCAAGCAGAGAGAGAGAGAGAGAGAGAGAGAGAGAGAGAGAGAGAGAGAGAGAGAGAGAGAATGCACCAGGGCCACCACCTTGTGGGTCTGGCTTATGTGGGTCCTGGGGAATTGAACCTGGGGCCTTAGGCACTGGAGGCAAGTGCCTTAACGGCTGAGCCATCTCTCCAGCCCAAGGTAGCTTGTTTTTGTGTTGTCTGTCTGTTCTGTTTTTTTTTTTTTTCTGAGGCAGGTCTCATTCTATCCCAAGCTAACCTGGGACTTGCTCTGTAGCCCCACGTGCATCAAGGCCAAGGTTTTTATTTATTTATTTATTTACTGATGTGTGAGAGAGAAAATGGTTGTGCTAGGGCCTCTTGCTGCTGCAAATAAACTCCAGACACATGTGCCACTTTGTGCATCTGTCTTTATGTGGATACTAGGGAATTGAACCCTAGTCAGTAGACTTTGCAAGCAAGTGTATTTAACCACTGAGCAATCTCCCCAGCTCCCAAGAGGTAGCTTCACACTCTGTTTAACCTCATCTTACCGGTCAGGCCTCTTGAGTAGAAATAAAAACCTCTTCCTATAGAACAAAAGCCTAGCGCTACTTCCCATTAGACCAGCTCCACTGAGATTCTGCTCCCTGAACCTAGCCCATCATTGTGGGTGTGGTTCTCAAGCCTGGAGCCAGAACTAGAGATTGACAGTGTGCCTGGGAGTAACCGGCAGGAAAATGAGAGGGAAACCGGGCATGGTGTTGTAGCACCTGTAATCCACACTCAAAGCAGGGAATACAGGAAGGAGTTCAAGGATAGCCTTGGCTACGTAAGAGTCTGAGGCTAGGATGAGCTACAGGAGATGCTGTCCTAAAAATAAAAAGGAATGAATAAATGACAGGATTTGCCAGCCAGGGAACAAAGGATTCAAAATGTATCACACCAGCCGGGCGGGTGTGGTGGCGCACACCTTTAATCCCAGCACTCAGGAGGCACAGGTAGGATTGCCATTGGTTCGAGGCCTGTCTGAGACTACATAGTAAATTCCAAGTCAGCCTGGGCTAGAGGGACCCTACCTCGAAAAAAAAAAAAAGTAGCACACCTACCTGTCCCTTGGGGCTGCAAGTTCTCATCTCTATGGTCTTCTAGGTCTCTGAGTAGGCTGGCTAGAACTTCAGCTTGAGTATGGCATGGCTTGCAGAGCAGCTCTGTGGCTGAATCCTCATCACTTAGTTTCAGGTTTTGACTTCAAGTGTTTGGAAAGCAAGCCTCATTGTACTGGCTTGGGTCAGGAGGCATTCCTGGTGCCCTTTATGGGACCATAGGTGTGACCCCACAAACCAGGTGATCAGTGGAGATCATGGCCCAGGCCCTTCCTGTTCCTGGAGCTCCTCCCAGGACCTGCAACAAGAGTCTAAACTACATTTGATATATTTCCTAGCTATGAGCTCAGAGTTGTCATCTGGAACACGGAAGATGTGGTTCTGGATGACGTGAATCCACTCACTGGAGAGATGTCAAGTGACATCTATGTGAAAAGGTAGGCCTGCAGACAGGGCTGGCCAAATGGCTTGGTCCTAAGGTGGAATTGCAAACAGGGATTTGGGCTCTCTGCCTGAGTCCAGAGCCTTGATCCCAGGCCCTCCTTGTGCCTAGAGCTGGGTGAAGAGAGAAGTTCTGGGTGAGGCCCAGACCTGATCCCACACCTTCACACCTTGCCCTGGCCTATCCCTCTCTCTCACCCCAGCTGGGTAAAGGGGTTGGAACATGACAAACAGGAGACGGATGTTCACTTTAACTCACTGACTGGGGAGGGCAACTTCAATTGGCGCTTTGTGTTCCGCTTTGACTATCTGCCCACGGAGCGGGAGGTGAGCGTTCGGCGCCGGCCTGGACCCTTCGCCCTGGAGGAGGCCGAGTTCCGGCAGCCTGCGGTGCTGGTCCTGCAGGTGTGGGATTATGACCGCATCTCGGCCAACGACTTCCTTGGTACTGCTAAGTGTTCCCCAATTTCAAGCCTTTATTTCTGCCCTCACTTCGTCCTCACCCTTACCACTCTGTCCCTTGGTTCCTTACTTAACCCAACCCCAGAATCCTGAGATTTCAGACCCCAGGCCCAAACCACTTTCTCTGGCCGCATGAGAACCTAACCATAGTAACTTCCATCCTACCCAAAGTTCCCTTCTCAGTCCTCTCATATGATCCTACTGAGGCCTTCCTGGACTCCCATCCCATAATGGCCTGATCTTGTCCATGGCCCTCTTTGGTTAGCTCTGACCATTGTCTGCTGGTAGTTGGGCTGAGGTCTGGGTAGTTCATAGCATAGCTGTGGCCTGAACTGCTGCTGTCTCAACTTCCAACCCTGGGGTGCTGCTCCTCAGCCCTAGCATGCTGACCTCACGAGCTCTGCTCTCACAGGATCCCTGGAGTTGCAGTTACCAGACATGGTGAGGGGGGCACGGGACCCTGAGCAATGCTCTGTTCGGCTAGCCCTTGATGGGGCCGGGCCGAGGTGCAATCTGTTCCGCTGCCGCCGACTGCGGGGCTGGTGGCCCGTAGTGAAGCTGCGGGAAGCAGAGGACGTGGATGGGGAGGCCCGGGAGGCTCAGGCTGGCAAAAAGAAGCGGAAGAGGAAGCGGAAGGGGCGGCTAGAGGACCTGGAGCTCACAGACACAGGAGGCAATGTCTACATCCTCACGGTGCGTGCAGTCTGCAGGGAGCAAGTCCTGGCTCAGGGCTGGGCCTGTGTGCCCGCTGACTGCACGAGTGTCTCTCCCAGGGGAAGGTGGAGGCAGAGTTTGAACTGCTGACTGTGGAGGAGGCAGAGAAACGACCAGTGGGGAAGGGGCGCAAGGAGCCGGAGCCCTTGGAGAAGCCCAAGTGAGTGGTCTAGGGGGCCAGGGCCTGAGCCCTGGAGGTGTGTGGAGAGGGGAGGCCAGGAGGGGCTCAATGGCCATTGTGACTTCATCCTTCCACCAACAGCCGCCCCAAAACCTCCTTCAACTGGTTTGTGAACCCTCTGAAGACCTTCATCTTCTTCATCTGGAGGCGGTACTGGCGCATTCTGGTGCTGCTCCTGCTGCTGGCACTCATCACTGTCTTCCTCCTCCTCGTCTTCTACACCATCCCCGGCCAGATCAGCAAGGTCATCTTCAACCCTCTCCACAAACACTGACTCCAGCCGACGAGGACACCTCAAGGTGCCACCCTACCAATCCCATCCACACAGGCTCCGAAGCCCTTCATTCCAATGCAAGCTGTAAGAGTTCAGTGCTTCCATTCAATAAACCTCATCACGGGCACAATGAATCCTGGTCATGTGCATTCTTGGGTGACCTGGAAGCTGGGGATTTGCTAGGATGCACAGGGATGACATCACCTACACTCCTAGCAACTCACCTGCTGTTCCTATTTCTGCTAGTGGTTGTGTTCCTCTCACCTAATCTGCTCAAGGCTTCTGCCATTCCACACCATCCAGGAACTCTTCTGGTTCACTAATTTATTTATTCCTCGCCATCCCCGAGAACAAGAAGGCTTGTAAGATGCATTTGGGTCTTAGTGAAAGCACTCCCAACCCAAAGTGGCCTAAGCCACAAGGGAATTTATTGGTTAGTTTGGGTAGCTGGCTTCAGGTGCAATTTGTCATAGAGCTTAAAAGTATGTCATCCAGCCGGGCGTGGTGGCGCACGTCTTTAATCCCAGCACTGGGGAGGCAGAGATAGGAGGATCGCCGTGAGTTCAAGGCCACCCTGAGACTACATAGTGAATTCCAGGTCAGCCTGGGCTAGAGCGAGACCCTACCTCGAAAAACCAAAAAAAAAAGGATGTCATCCAGATCGGCTGTCTGCCTCCTGGTGTAGCTCTGCTGTCCCCTGGGGGATAGCTTATTGTAGGCATGCTCTGCCTGTCTCCCCATGTTCACACCAGACAGCAAGCAGAGTCCTCTCGAGGGAGCTGGGCTTGCCCTGGGTTGCTGTGCTGGCAGCTAGGACATTCAGATTGTGATCCTCCCAACAGCTTGGGGTAAACCAGAAATCTTCTCAAGCCACATAAACTGAGAGGGAGGAGAGGCGTTACCAGAGGGACTCCAGGATACTGTTAATAAGGGAAATGGTTTCTGGTTGACCACAAATAAGGCTGTCACCTCATTTCTAAATGAGACTGCTGTTCAGAAAGGGAGATTACATCAGACACATAGCTCCTGAGCAATCATCACCTGGATCTTGGGCCACATTCAAGACTTTTTGTTTTGAAACAGGGTTTTGTGTAGCCCAGGCTGGCCTCAATCTGGTTATGTAGCCAAAGATGACCTTGAACTCCTGATCCTTCTGCCTTCATCTCCCAAGTACTGGGACTGCAGGTGTGAACAACCACACCCAGTTTACTCCAGAGATTTTGCCATTCTTGTACTTTGTTCTGTCCCTGTTCTCTGTGTCCTTGCTGCCGATTCAGGTAGAAACTCTGAGATGACCTGATGAAGTGACTGGTGGGCCCAGCTTCCTGGGCTGTGGAGTGGTGGAGCCTCTGATCAGTGATCTCCCACATGAAGAAAGGGCTCTAAGAGGAGCCGTGATTAGGTCCTGAGCCAGGGGGCTGGTGCTGACCCTGTTGCAAAGTGGCAATGCCACTCTCCCTCCTTTTCAGTCTTGCTTTCACTAAGGCCCTGCATTATCTTCGCTTTGCCAAGAGTACAGGGCTTGACAGTGCAGGGTCAGTGAGCATAGCAGGACATGACTGATCCAGGGTCGTGAGAAGCAGCTCCGGCTTTAACTGAAGAGATAACAAATCTCAACTGGCACTCAGAGCCCTAGAACAGCGGCACTGGAGTCAGCCACTCCATGAGCCTGGAGGCTTGTGGCTCCAGGACATGTGCCCTGGAAAGGTGTCTGTTCACAAACGAATGAGGACAAAACTGTGGGGTGTACATAAGTCTGGTATACATCAGGGGATGCCCATGTGGAGCTCCCAGAGTGCTGGGCCTTGATCTGTCAGTCACTGTTCTTAGGTTCCGGCCAGACCCAAGAATCACACGGACACCAGCCAGTACTATCACAATCAATATTTATCACCCTGGGGCCAGGGCTGCCTCTGTGAGGAGGTGGGGACATGAAGGGCTGTATGAAAGAGGTTGAGGGATACAACCACAGGCTGAAGAGAGCAGAAAGAATCAAGATGAAGGGGACAAGGATGACTACGTTGTCTTCCCTAGATCGATTTTCTTCTGGATGGCTCGGGCAGAGTGATAGATGAGCGAGTCGATGAGTCCAGCCACTGAGAGACAAGGTCTGGCTCAATTGGGCTCTTGGCTTGATCTTATGAGCCTTATCACTTAACTGGCTAGGCCCAGCATCTGCTTTGGCCTTCAAGGTGTCCCTTCTTCCCCCAACCAAAACCTGGGGTGCTGCTGGGAATTTAGTTCAGCCTTAGCATACCTGTCTAGCATGCATGAGCTCTCAGTTTCATCCCCAGCACTGTATAACCTGGGATATACTCCCCAGTGTCCCCACCCCCACAAACACCTTGTAGCTTCTTACCCGTAAACATGCCCCCAATGATGGCACACACACCAGTCAGGAAGTGGGTGAAGGACCTAGCAGAAGGAACAGGAAGGCTCAGTAGGCACCCTGCTCCCAGAAGCCACAGCCCTGGCCACTCCTGCCCCCCATTCCTCACCTGTGCTTCTCTGTCAGCTTTACCATCATGGGTGAGAGTTCATACAACACGAAGACTCCAGGAAGCCCCTGGTCACCCAGCAGCCCATTGGCGACCTTCTCATGTCTGGTCACAGAGAACTGATTTGTCCTTAGCACCTGGAGGAGGAAGGGGGAGAGGGCCAGAGTTGGATTTACAACCTGGCTCCTGACTATCCTCAGCTCTGCCCTCCATCCCTGCCTCGTTATCCCTTGACTGTGAAGGAAGCAGAAGGTACCATGTTGGTAACCAACACTGCACAAAGCCCGGGACCCCTCTGCCCATCCGGTTTCTCCTCCAGCCGGCAGCTCTTTTACACTGTCCCCATCCCAGCTGCATCTAGTGGATGAGATTACTGGAGGAGCACAGATGAGAGGAAACTCTTAACAAGCTGCACCTAAGGCTGGACTGACTTCCACATTCTTGCATCACACAGACAGGCTGCTCCACAGGCCCCAACAGGAACAGAGCAGGCCCAGGAAGGCCTGGCCTGCCTAACCCCAGCCCAGGGCAGACCACAGGGGACAGAAGGCATCGAAGGAATGGATGGAGGCAGAACCAGAGCTTTGAGATCCAGCAGTACCCCAGGTCTGAGTCTGCCTGGGAGAGTAAATCCCTGCCCTCTGGGCCTCAGTTTTTCATCCATCATGGGGGATAAGAGAAGCACTCACTTCCCAAGCTGCAGGAACTACACAAAGGACCTGAAATACTTGGCTACCAAGGAGACTGGCACCTGTACTCGCTTAGACTCACCTCCCCATCCACTTTCATGTACACTGTAGGTACCACCTTCACAAAGTACTGGAACATCATGGAGGCTGTGTGGAGAAGAGAGCACTGGGCATGAGTACCATGTGGGGCTTTGTGGTGGCTGGGCTATCTCCTAGGCTGGTACCTTGGGGTGCAATGACATTGGTGTGGTCCAGGGGGTTCACAATGCCTGGGTAGTCCTCCCCGAATGACAGGTGCTGGATGTAGTGGGTCATGTTGATCTGCAAGCAACACCAGTGCCTGAGGTCTGACAGTACCCAGCCCATGCAGAGCTCTGTTCAGTGTCAGACAGGGGTGCTGGGGTCTGACAGTACCCAGCCCATGCAGAGCTCTGTTCAGTGTAAGACAGGGATGCTGGGGTCTGTCTGTGCAGACGGCAGAAAGAGAGGATGAAGGAATGGGCTCTGATTAGAAGCTCTGGCTTTAAAGGAAGATCTGCCTGTGTCAGGTAGCTTGTCTTTCCTACCTGGGTATTCTTTCCCAATAGTCCACAGGTTCCTGGGCCTTCAGAGTTTAAGCAACTGTTTTACTGGGAACACAAACCAGCCACCTACTGCATGGAGGCGCTAGCTCTCTGGAGATCTCCTTTGGAGGCCTCAATAAGTTAAGGACTAGGCTAGAGGCTCTAATCATCAGCTGCTCTCCTCTCCTGGGGTATTTTGTGAAAAAAAAAAATGCAAATCTAGGGCTGGCGAGATGGCTCTGCGGTTAAGGCACTTGCCTGCCAAGCCTGATGACCCAGATTTGATTCCCCAGTACCCACATATAGCCAGATCACACAGTGGTGCATGCATCTGGAATTCATTTTCTGCAACTGGAGGCCCTGGCGTGCCCATTCTCTGTGTCTTTCTTCTCTCTCTCTCTCTCTCTCTCTCTCTCTCTCTCTCTCTCTCTCTCTCTCTGCTTACAAATAAATTTTAAAAATGCAAATCTAATGATGTCATGGCCTTTGTTCAGATTGGCCAATAGCTTGCCCTCTGCTCTTAGACCATTCTCCTCAGTTTGCCCTTTGAGTCCAGTGTGCTCTGGCCCTGTCATTCCCCAGCCTCACTCATCCCTACTACCCTGGAAGTTCCTTCAGAACTCTCCTGATCTTACTCTGAGATTCCCTGTACTGAGGACACTCTTATCCAACTCCATCTCTGCCCTCAGCTTACTCAGATCTCAGTTTGAAAGTCCCTCTCACTCACTAAAGCCTCACTCTAGGTCCCCGGCAGAACAGTGTACAGTAGTCTCAGAAACGAGCAGAGCCCAGTCTCCCACCCAATCACCCTCCATTGTTTCCACCCGGTACATACGTTGTCAAGGCCGAAGCTCTGCAAGTCATGGACTAGGAGAGAAGGAAAGGGGGGCATCAGAGGGAAGCAGTCCCAGTCCTTGGCTCAGGCCTCCTTACACTTCTCTATGGAGTGTAGCCCACCTGGCTCTTTTCTGACCCCTCATTCACCCTCCAGCCTGACCCCTCTACTTCTGCTTAAGGCAGCTAGACAGGGCCTGCCCTGGGCCTGTGTGAGTTCACAGCCTCCTAGTGGGGAGGTAAGAATACAGACCGTATTTCTTCCCTAACATATGAAGTCAACTTCAGTACATGACTCTCAATAAAGACCTGCTTGTGTCTTAACAAAACCCACCGAGTGGTGTCATTCATCAGAGCTGATGGCAAATTACTAAACCTCAAAGGAAAGGAGGAATTCCCTTGCCCTGGCCTGAAAGTACCACAAAGAAAATCCCATGGGATCCCTGTACCAAGTGCCCCAGAGCAAGTGCTTACCACCTTCCAACCCCAACTCCTCCTGCTGCAAGGAACCCTACCTCAAAGAAAGGCCCCAATGCTCATTATAGTCACCCTGCAACTAGGTCGAAAAAAGTCCCACCCTCGACCCATCCAAACCATCCCCATCCCAGGAGGGCAGGCTGCCTCAGAAGTCGGGGCTTAGCCTCCCTGGGCGCAGGACCACTTACTCTCCACAGCGTGTACTGCAGCATGGGGCGGGGGGGGGGGGGGGAGAGAAGGAGGAAGAGAAGAGACATTCAGAGCCTCACAGTGAAATCTATGGAACAAGACACAAGGTAGGAAGGAGACTATGATGTTCTTGCCTCAGCAAGAGTGTCTGGCCCCAACTAAAAGGCCTCTTTCTGGGCCAGAGAGGAGTGCAGGAGGGCTGAAGGACCTAAGCAGCTGGCTTAGGAAGAACCGAAGACCAGGAGCCTGTGTTCTCCCTGCAAAGGTCTGTCCTGAGGACCAGGTAGGATCTAAGACAGGAAACTATCCGGTCCCCTTTACAATGTAAGAGATTCTACCAACCTGCCCCCACCTGCAACCAACAAGGATGCCAGGAAGAAGCTCCCATGATGAAATTCAGGCAGACCAATGGCCTTAGGCCACTGTAGCTTTGTGTGTGACATCCTCCCACCTAGAGAGTATCCATGGCTCTGAAGACAGCCTCCAGAGAAGCAGAGATACTGCCTCGGCACTTGGCCTTGCCTCTAGAAGTGTCTGCAAGGCCTGGAGTCTGCAGCTTAGCAACAGTCATATTCCTAGAGCCTCCCTAGGAAGTGAGTGCACCCTCCCCATCCTCCTTCAGAGGAGACAGGGCTTCTGAGCTCTGCAGAATCCTGCAGGCCCATTCACCTGTCCCTACCTTTCTCTCACTCAGCCTCATGCCACAGGCTGCCTGAAAGACCTGTAGACTTACTGCCATCACTGGACAGAGCTCAGGCCCACTCCACCTGCATCCCTTACGGGCCTGCATCTCTTATCAGCAACACCTCCTCCCTTCTGCTTTACCCACAGCCTGGCTTTCTCGTCCAGGCACCAGCTCGCTTGCACCTCCTCAATGACGGACTATGGTCTCCCATACCCAGCCCTCCCTGGCCGAAAGGGGGTCCTTCTTACTCCTTACTGCCAACTTCAGATCGCTATTCCTTGATCTGCCTCAAGATCCTCAGTTTGACCCTCATGACAAAGTACCCTAACTAGTTTTAGTCATGAAGTTCCTCCCCCAGGACAGCTCTTCCAGGACATTTCTCAGCAGTTTTAGCAGCTGCCTGTCCCCTATGCTATCCCTGCTGCGGTTTCTGGGGACACTCACTCCTCTCAGATCTTTTTTCTTCTTTCTTTCTTTCTTTTTTTTTTTGTTTTTTGTTTTTTCGAGGTAGGGTCTCGCTCTAGTCCAGGCTGACCTGGAATTCACTATGTAGTCTCAGGGTGGCCTTGAACTCTTGGTGATCCTCCTACCTCTGCCTTCCGAGTGCTGGGATTAAAATTGTGTGCCACCATACCCGGCCCTCTCAGGTCTTTTGGTCTCTCTAAACTTCCACTCTTTAAATACTGCCCTGCCATTTCAACTGCAAGCACCCCCTGCTCCTTTCCCCCAAACCCAAAGATTCTCTGACACTACGCCAAGGACCTGTAGTCCAAGGCCTCCCGCCTCCTCACTGGCTTCTACTCTCCTCCAGACCTTACGTGCTTGCTTTCTTCCCTTCACTAGCTTATCTCCCTGGCCAGCACTGTGATCACTTCTTTTCATGTTCCCTCAATTCCCTTACCTTCACCACAGAGCAACAGCACACTCCAGACCATCCCAATGCCATGGTATTCACACTTTCCATTCAATGTCCTGGATACCCAGAAGGCCTTGGGCTTGCCTAGTAACCCTGCTCCACTTCCTGGAGCAGGCTCTTCCCCACCTACAACAACCATTTCTTATATCCTTCCTCTCTCAAAGTCCACCATCTTTGTTCCTCTCTCCTCCACCGTGCCACAGAGAACAAGAAGCTAGAAGAGACTTCACAGGCTTCCACCACCTCGCTACATCCTGAGTCGGCTTTCCTCTCTGCCTGTTGCATTGCCCTCTCCTTATGCCCAGGCATAGACTGTCTTCTTTCTCCTTCTCAAGAACTCCACCCCAGGGACTGTCACTCTCATTTCTGAAGCAACACTTTTGCTCTCCTTGCTGAGTAATTTCCAATAGTATATTAACATTCTGCTTCCATAGTCACGTACCCGAGCCTTTCAATATGCTGGCCTCCCAGTTCCTGGCCATCCTTTCCTTCCTGGTCTTTTATTATTATTATTATTATTATTTTGGTTTTTTGAGGTAGGGTCTTGCTCTAGCCCAGGCTGACCTGGAATTCACTCTGTAGTCTCAGGGTGGCCTCAAACTCACAGCAATCCTCCTACCTCTGCCTCCCAAGTGCTGGGATTAAAGGTGTGCGCTACTTCCTTCCTGGTCTTATTCTCCACTCCCCCACCATCAGCAATGGTGGTCATTCCCTCAACTTTGGCATCAGTCATAAGTACACTGCATGTAGTTCCAAGGACTCCAGGGTACAACACCACCTACCTCTGAACCCTCTCATGGCACCACATGTCCCTGTTACAGTTGGTGTTCTGTCAAGGCCACAAATGACCACCATGTTACTATGTTCTGTGTCCAGAAGTGTCTGGTAGTCTTTCATCCATCTCCTAGGCTCCCAGGGACACCAATTTCCTGGCTCAAACTCCTTCACCAGTAATCCCAACCATTCTCTGCAGGTTCCCAATGCTCTTGGCCTGTAATGTATGAAGCCTGCTGGCTCAGCCCTTTGAGCGCCATCCTTGTCTGTCAACCCTCACCTACAGGCATCCATGGCTTTAAATGTTAAGGGTTCAACATTTGTATCTCCAAGCAAGTCCTCTCCTTGAACTCCAGGCATAAACAGCCAACTTCTAACCTGATATAGGGGCCTAGGACACTCAAATGCTATTGGTCACAAAGTGTCAGAAGCTGGCCTTAACTTGCTATCTAGCTGAGAATGACCTTGAGTGACCTTCCTGCCTCCACCTCCCAAGTGTTGGAATTATAGGCCAACACCTTCATGACCAGCTGACTGTTTCTTCATTTGAGTAGGGAGCTTACTGACTGCTGCATGCTGACATTAGACTAACACAAGGTTCACGACAAGCGACTACTAGATAGCAAGTGAATGCCTAGGTGAACTAGTCATCCCAGCAGCCTAGGGAGAAGAGTTTCTCTTTCTGTTTCTCTACAGGAAAAACTCAACAGCCTAGTAAAGGGTGCATCACCATCACCTCCACTCTACAGAAGGGGAAACTCAACAGCATAATGAGAGGTGTGTCACCATCACCTTCACTCTACAGAAGGGGAAACCCAACAGGGAGTGATCCACACTTCCAAATGTGACACGGCTCACTAGTAGAGGTTTGTGTTCCAAACTAGCTTTGCTTCTCCAAAGCCTCACACACAGTTAACTGATTTGAGGAGTATAGGGAAGACTGCCACTTAAATAAATCAGGCTCTGTTCTATAACTGCCCTATCCCTCCTACCTCACAGTGCTAGGAACTAACTCAGGACCTCACGAATGCTGGGCAAAGGTTCTATCACTGAGCTACATCCCCAGCCCTCCCCCACATTCCTTGCTGTAGCTTACTCTAATGCATCATCATTTTATAAAGAAGGAACAGAAGCTCTAAAGGATTAAGACATTTTTTCAAGATCACACAGACAGTAACATTTGAAACCAACAGCTGAACCCAGGCAGTCTGGACCCCCCCCCCCCAGTCTGTGTTTTTTTTTTTTTCTTTTCTTTTTTT
>PVHP010023387.1:0-27426 GCA_004024765.1 Zapus hudsonius
GAGCACCAAAAAACACTTCTAGTGTGAAAATATTTTTTTAAAAAATAAAATCAGTGGTCATAAGATATCAACTGGCCTACAAAAAAAAAAAAAAAAAAGATGTGGGTGACAAGTGACAAGATAGGAGGTTTGGTCACCCTGTGACAGACAGGACCAGACCCCAGAGAAAAGTCAAACAGAACACGGGCTTTGGCTACACTGTCCCCCAAGGACTGAGCCTAGAAGACAGTCACTACCTGGTGAAGTCCTCCCACAATGGGGACAGTCTTAGGTCTAGAGTTTGAGCTCCCATGAGGATCCCAGCCTGTCTGAACATCCTTTCCTTTCCTGTGGAATCCCAGTGACTTCGTTAAATGGTATTAATCATCTGTTTGAATGTCCCCTTTACTCTTGCTCAACATAGCCTGAACTGAATTTAGTTTTCTTGCTTAAAGCCTGTTTTGACACCCACTTATCCTGTCTTAATCTCATTATTATCCTCCCAGACATAGAAGCAAGGGATTTCTAAGTCAAATTTACTTCTTACTTGCTTTTATTCACTCATAAATAATTCATTAATTCTACAAATATTGCTGCTAGGAACTAAAATAAGTGTGGGTGACACCGAGTCAAATAAAACACAGCCTCTGCTTTCAAAGATAATTGAGTCTGGGGGAAATAGGTGAGGACAGGAAAACGCACAGGTCAATAGGACGAGGGCAGTGGCAGGACTGGAGGCCACACTGGGCCAAGCTGGATGAGCAAGGCAGAGTGGGAGGGAGCCACAAGGAACAGGGGGCGCTCAGAGGAGGTGATGTCCACTCAGTGTGCTTCAGCGTGCTTGCACAAGCAGCTCACAATGGCCTGGGTGAATCTGGGTGTCCTGAGAGGCTGGCACGGGTGGTCTTCCTAAGGCAGCACCTAGGGGGAGGGGCAGAGGAACCAGGCAGAGCTGTCCTAGTGACACAAACAGGCACAAAGGCCATTGACAGGTCTTCATTTTAAAGACCCTGGAGAGTGAATCTTACCCAGACTTTCACAGTGTGTGTGTGTGTGTGTGTGTGTGTGTGTGTGTGTCTGTGTGTGTGTGTGTCTGTGTATCTGTGTGTGCATGTGTGGTGATGTGTGTGTTTATGTATATATTCATTGTGCATGTGTGCATACACATACACTTGCTATAAAATCACATTTTCTCATTGTGCCATACTCACTGAGAAACCATGTCCAACTTTTTTAGGATTTACCTCCATTATATTTATATCCATTTTCATTTGCTCAGAGAAAACTGAAAATGGAACTCCCTAAGGACTGAAGAAAGTAAGTAATGACCACGTATTCGATGTAATATGGGAGGTGTTTGCATAGATGGTCCAGGTGGCTTCCAGAGGAGAGACAAAGAAAACAGTGACTTCTTGTCATTGGCTGAGGTCCTAGCCATGAGTCCA
Source organism: Zapus hudsonius (assembly GCA_004024765.1). Lineage (NCBI taxonomy): Eukaryota > Metazoa > Chordata > Mammalia > Rodentia > Dipodidae > Zapus > Zapus hudsonius. Next base: position 1,425 of record PVHP010023387.1, read on the forward strand.
AGCCTCCTCACAATCGCATCGTCCATGACTCATTCAAGAAACTCCAGCAGGGCAGGCAGCAGACACCTTGGTCTGTGTGTACTGGATTTGCTTTCTTCAACAGGTCATTTCAAACGAAAACTCATTTTGCTTAAGACATTTTGACCTTGACACTGCATTAGTATCAATATAATATCTCTTGACTACATATTAAAAATGTCTACTTTGGGCTGGAGAGACAGCTTAGTGGTTAAGGCATTTGCCTGCAAAACAGAAGAACCCCACCCAGTTCAATTCCCCAGGACCCACGTAAAGCCAGATGCAGAAAGTGGCAAATGTGTCTGGAGTTCATTTGCAATGGCTGGAGGCCTTGACGCACCCATTCTCTTTCTCTATTTGCCTCTTTCTCTTAAATAAATAAATAAATAAATAAATAAATAAATAAATAAATAAATTTTAAACCTGTAGAAAAACTTTGTGTTTAAGGAAAAAATGTCTACTTTGATGATAAATTTGCACATGGTAGATATGAACTTATTGTGCCAATGATCTTTGACTGTGTATAAATATCTCTTTAAGGTGAAAAAATCAAGCTATAACTGTTATGAAGTATATGCCATTTGGGCCAAAATCCTCGGAGGAATGTTTTGTGGGGTCTTATGTTCTATGTCATTCATGTAATCATCATGCATTTAATTTTGTTTTTCAGATGGAATTAGAAGCAGAACTCATTGACATGTTATCTTTCTGGATACCATAGCAGCAAAGTTTATAACAAAACAAGCCTTACATTATAACTATTTCGAAGATTTAATTATCTATATTGCTTAAGTAGCATCCAAAAACTCATTATATATTTGATATATTTGACACCTTGATTTTGAGTGCAGAAGGAATTTTTATTTTCCTATTTAGGTGTTAGTGCAGATCCAAAGCAATTCTTCAAAGATACAATGGAGAGTGAGCAGGTAAAAAGATGCACAACTGTTCATCAGCTACATGAATGCGAATTGAGACCACAATTAGAGGACACTTGATACCTATGAAGATGACTGTAGCTTTTGGGATATCTGCCAAAGACATGGAGATTCTGGAATCATCCCAGAGAGGCAAACCAGATAGTAATTTCAGAATGCTCCAAACTGGCTTTTATATCAACTTCCTTGTTTTTCAGTGTGAGATCGTTATGGTTTTCAAAAGTGTTGGCAGATGTTGGTGATGAAAGTTTGTGTCTTAATCTTGTTAGTTAAAAAGATATGTAATGAGAGACTATAATATTCACTCAATGATGTTTTCAAATATTTATCAATATAGTTGCAATATGTATATCCATTAGAAAAATGTGTGTGTGAGTACACATATTCAATGTTCCATGTGTGTGAGAGATTTGTGAGAATTTTTAGCCTAGGGTACTGAAGTAGTCTATGGGGCCAATAGAAACACATAGTTGACCATGACTTCTAAACATATAACAAGATAGAATAAAAAATTAAAAAGGCAATAAGTGGACACACATACTTGAAATGTTCTCAAATCCATGGATAAGTCCAATGAGAATTAGCAACTATAAATATCCAGAAGTTTCTAGATCCAAATTAAATAAAACTGTGGCCAAATAACAATTTTGAATAATAACTGAATGTATGGCTGAAAGTATGCCAATGTTTTTCCCTAATGACAAACCCTGAGGACACTGATAAATAGAAACATTATAGGTAAAACCTCTCCCCTTTATCAAATGTATGGAAAAGTGTCCATGCTTATCTAAGTCCCTTCTATAAAAATTCTAGGCAAGTTTTACACTTAAAACTTTTTATGGAAATTATTGTTTTTATATATTGCCATCTGACTAGAGAATGAAAAATATAAAAAATTGTCAGAACAAATTTAGACTTTTGATTAATATAGAACCTCCAATTCCTGAGAAGTAACATCTGTTTATTTAGTCAAAATGTCAATAAAATATTTAAAAATTAAGCTCAGCTACAGCTACAAATTTCAGTTCTGATCTGCAGCAACAACAAGCTTCCAATCCAATTCGAATCCTGACTAGCTTAAAACAAATCCCACAGTAAGCACGCAGCAGAAGGGGTGTGAAAAATGAGTGCCCTCATTTCTGCTGTCATACACACAACATGTCACTTTCTAGCACAGTATCTGAGGCATAGCAACAGGCATACAAACAGTCTCTGAGAGTCAAAGGCATCGCCAAGATCAGTTATGACACAGACATCAGAAAACAGGCAAGTGTGGAAGGTAACAATCAGAGAAGGAGTCTGTAAACTATCAAATGAAAATATTAGGAATAAAAAAGCACAATAACAAAAACTTCAGGTCTCATCCATGGTAGGATCCTTGAGAAAAGGACACTGAACTCCATGTCCCTGAAATACCTCTTTCTCTCCCAAAAATGGTTTTCCAGGTCCAGGTGACAATGAAAACAGTACATGCAGAGAAGTAACTGATGAAATAGACCTCCCATGGACACACTGGGAGTGGACAAGCATGTTGTCTAGAAGCCTGGACACATGCCAGGCTTCCGTGGAATGCTGATCACCCAATGCAACAATGCAAGTTAATGATGCCAATGGACGTCACCTCTAAAGCCCTTCCCCAGGAGACTGTGACAGAGAAGCACTGCGGAAAAGACAAATGCTACTGGACTCTCAGGACACAACAGTCCAGCCACATGACTCGACTGTCCTAGGCAGTAAGTTTCAAAAAATTTAATGTTTCACAGTTCATCCATCTCTGGGTAACACACCCCACCATGCCAGCATGGCCAGATTGTGGACATGATCTCACTAGACTTAGTTGAAGAAATAAAATTCAAACTGAAGTACAAAAGGTTTTGCAATTTTTGTCTTTCTGGGCTTGGGTTACCTCACTTCTTGTAATTTTCTTCTAATTCTTTTCATTTTCCTGAAAATTTCATAGCTTCATTTTTTTTACTGCTGAGTGAAACTCCATTGTGGGTATGTATGACATTTTTATCATACAGTCATCAGTTAATGGAGATTTAGGCTGATTCCATTCCCTAGCCATTGTGAACCAAGGAGCAATGAAGACCATGGAAGTGTAAATATTTCTGTGGTAGGACAGAGTCCTGCATGTGTGTGCCCACTCGTGGACATAGAGTCCTGTGTGTGTGTGCCCACTCATGGACATAGAGACCTGTGTGTATGCCCACTTGTGGACATAGAGTCCTGTGTGCGTGTGCCCACACGTGGATATAAAGTCCTGTGTGTTGTACCTGCTCTAAAGAAAATGTGAGCATAGAAGCCAGCCGCATGCCACAACTGGAACCTGCCCAGCACTGCTCTGCCCAGTGGATGTGGTGTAATGTGGGCAGGTGGATTCTGATGGCGTGAGTCCCAGGCTCAGCCAGCTCCTTAGCCGGAGAGCTCCCAGCTCTGGCTGCATGGCACTTACCCCTAGCTGTTCTCCAGGGGAAACCATGGCTCTCAGTTCATTTCATTCCTTTGCAAAATGCAAACTTTCTATAATAGTGTCCTCATTCTCTGTCCCTACACTGCTTTGTTGGCCAGTATAAATTCCTCTGTGGGATGACCTGCTATGTGACAAAACTACTAATGAACTTGAATCAATTTTTTATGTAAAACCCAGCCTTTTCATTTAGGCCAGTGTCACCTTATTATTTATTTTCAATCTCCTTCCCAGTGCTGACAGATCTCCTTCCAGGGAGCGCCACCAGCCAATCAACTCCAGCTGGATTCTGCTGAGGCCATGATTTCTTTAGGTGGGGTTGGTCAGGAGAGGACCCAGTTTGGAAGTGTTGTGAGTGTCTGGCCACATCTAGGCCCTCACACAAAGGTGTGGTGAATGTCTGCTCACACCTCCCTCGCATGGAAGCCTTCTTGTGTGCTGCTCACAGGCCTGTTTCACTGTGTTCTGCTTGTCTTCATACCTAACCTGTTTGCCTTTCCTTTTAGCTGGTCTGAAACACATGATCACTGGAAGACATTTCTGGGCCTCCTTTAAAAAAATTATTCATTTGTTTGCAAGGAGAGAAAGAGGGAGAGAGAGAGAGAGAGAGAGAGAGAGAGAGAGAGAGAGAGAGAGAATGGTACAGTGGCCTTCAGCTGCTGGGAACAAACTGCAGATACATGTGCCATTTTGTGCATCTGGCCCTACGTGGGCACTGGAGAATCGAACCTGGGTTGTTAGGCTTTGCAGGCAAGAGCCTTAACCACTGAGACATCTCTTTAGTCCCTCTTTGTTTTACATAGATATTTCTTCAAATAAATATTTGCACATCTAATCTCATTGTAGAACCAGAGATATGTTTTATTAAGTGAGACATTGGATATTTTATTTAGTAAAGCTTTTTCACAAGTATTACCATCTATGTTTCATCATGATAAAAATCACTTCAGTTTTGAAGAATCTAAGCTTGAACTTGGCTCTACTGGCTTCCAAATTTTATTCTCTCTGAACTACACAAGACTGCCTCCATCGATGAGCTGAGTTCTTTCCAAATGAATCACATGAGGCATCATGGGACAGTTATATTTTAGGGAAAATTTTATATGCATCACTGTATCTCCCCAGATGATATCATTCAACAATTTTAATTTGACTATTTATATATGCATCATGTGTCTTGATGTGAACTGTCTAATCACACCAGGCACGTTTCAGAGACTTGGCAATCTGAAAAGGTATACAGAGTAGAAGTATCTCCTGTGCACTCCTTAAAGGTAGTTTTAAGCCAGCTGTGATTGCACAGGTCTTTAATCCCAGCACTTGGAAAGCTAAAGTAGGGGATCACCATGAGTTTGAGATCAGCCTGGGTTACAGAATGAGTTCCAGGTCAGCTTGGCTTACAGTCCTTGTTTAAAAAATAAATAAAAATTTAAAAAAATTTAAAAACTTTAAATTCAAGTTCTACCATTTCTGATTTTCAATTTTGTCAAATAAGGCATGTATCAAATACACTAAGACATTTAAGTATGTAAACTAGAAGGAAAGGCTGGTAATAGACATTTCAAAGGTTGAAATCAAATCCTGAATCCAAATTTCTCAAAGTGCAGAGAGTAAGCAACCTAGAGTGCTTGGTGCCAAGTAAGTTATCTCTATTGTCCAAGGATCAGGGAATATTGTGGAAGAGGCGGAGGATGGGGAGGAGTGCTGTGGAGGAGTGCTCAAGGCACAACATGGCCATGGCAATCATGAGCTCACAGAAGCCACGGTTACCTACAAAAGACCTGAATAGGATTGGGCCCATTGGTATTCTGTCAAGGGTAGGGAAGGGGCTCCCTGAGGAGCTCTTGGACTGATGATTGCTGGAGAATGGGGAGTCATTTTCTTTCAAGTCACTGGTAAGTGACTCACGCTCTGGTCAATAAACCCCTGCCCATGCTCAAGCAAGAAACCCTAATCATAGAATTAAAAGACATCAAAGACGTGAGACTGGTTGAAAAGAAGGGGTACAGCAGGAAAGAAGGGGACAAGGTAAGACAATGGGTTGAATATGAAAAAAAAACATATTGTATACATGTATAAAATTAACAAAAATAAAATACACTTACAAAAGTGTCATGCCTTGTTATCCAGAAATATGAGTTTCTGCCATTCAGAAGCACAGAAACTCTTTAAATATAAGTTATGATTGAGAAATGACATTTTTAGGGCTGGAAAGATGGCTCAGGGGTTAAAGGCACGTGCTTACAAAGCCAGACATCCAGAGTTTGATTCCCCAGTGGCCACATAAAGACAGAAGAACAAAGTGATACATGTATCAGGAGTATGGGCCCAGATTCCTTCTCTCTATATATCTCATAAATAAATAAATAAATAAATTATTTTAAAAGAAATAACATTTTTATACCTAGCTTCACTGTGTTAAAACTGAACAGTTCTTTTTAAAAATTACTTATTTATTCTGTGTGTGTGTGTGTGTGTGTGTGTGTGTGTGTGTGTGTGTGTGTATACACAAGCACACATGCCAGGACTTCTTGACACTGTAAATGAACCCCAGATGCTTGTGCCATTTTCTAGGTCTGGCTTAGATGTGTGGCTAGGGAATTGATCCAGGACTGGAAAGCTTTTCAAAGAAACACCTTTACCCTTGGATGCATCTTCCCAGAGCAGAAACAAACCAATTTCCATCCTTTAAAATATGGACAATTTTTTGAAAGAAGAACAGCACCCATGTTATCTCCAAATATCAGCTGAGTCGGTGAGGATGGGAGAAATGCCAGCTCCCCACTGTGAATTCCTCTCACAGATGAGCAGACTGCACTTTCTTAAGCTCCAGACAGAAGCTATGTGATTAGCGAGCTCTTTTATAAATGAGAGATTGTTCTCTACTTGACATGGCAAGGTGTGTAAGCCTTGATTAATGCTGTTTAAGGATGCTAACACCTGCTGGACAAAAGGAACTATAGTTGTTGTGATCACCCCCAGAATTCTTCTTCAGCTTCTAGCTGGGAAAGGAAAATGAGCCATGGAATCATCAATGGTTACATAAGATTTTTCTTATGTTAAGAAAAAGTTTAAACCCCAAATAAAACAAGAAGAAATGATGTAGCATTTAAACCTCCCTAGGAATATTGATGCAAGTATGGGCACCCAGTCACCTAAATGCTTGGAATTTAGCTTGAACATAGAGCAAACAAACATTACCACTGTCTTGAGATAAACCCATAAGTTTTCCTTTACAAGAGGTTGCTGATGTATTTCTCTTCACTTGTTAGGATTTATACTTGTTATGACTCATAGATCTTTCCACAACCTCAGTGACAAAGTACGTGTGAGACTGTTGCGGGAGACTTTAGAATCATCACCACCACCAGAGGGGGCATGCATCAGTCCTGAAAGGGGACTTGGGACCATGCTCATCTGCTTCTGATATATGTCATGCAATTTTCCCAAGTTTATCAGAACATTGTTCCAGTCAGCAGTTGTTCCTCATCTGAATACAATATTCTTTCCTATGCCCCAAATAATAAGACATGAAAAAATTTCAGATTATCCATTTTTAGCAAATAGTCACTGAAGTATTTAGAAGTAAAGACATATAATGTTCATAACTTACTCTGAAATTGCTCACAAAAAAATAAATGCAGATAAATATTAGCATTTGAGGATTCTTGGTGAAGTATACCTGCTAACTCTGTGTATGAATGACATATATTATGAAAAATAGTGTGGGGCAACTTCTCTTAAGTCTGTAGTAAACAATAACTCTCATGGTTCAGTTTTTTTCATAACTCAGTAAATGACTCAAATCCTGGGGGAAAGTACCTCTGTGACAGCATGGGTAACCATGACCACTGTAGAAAGATGCAAGAAATAAGATTCAGGAAGTGAAGCAATATTTATTAAATATTTCCAAATTACAAATATTTAGTTACCCTGGTGTTTGTTTTCATTAATAACTGAATTTAAAGTAATCAATATGAACTCATGACTATTTTCTTTGTACATTTTCAGAAATACAAAATATGTGTATAGGTTATGCAGAAATAACAGATTTGTGAATATAGGTTAGAAAACATATTTTATCATTCATCAACGAGCCACAAAATATGTACTGCTTTCTCCCAATTGATAAAATCTCAATTTCTATTTGCCATTTAAATGAGCCCTTCAGCCACCTAGAAGATTATAAATGAAACCAGATACAATGACCCAAAGTCAAAACCAGAGGAACAGGGTGATTTTAGCTCCATAGCACTTATTTATTTAATACCAAAATATATTTTTTCTCCCACCACATCAGCTTCATGGCCTATAACAGCAGCGGTTAAATCATTGCAGAAAGTTCAGTGGGGAGTCATTTGCACGTGAGTCGATGTATTCTCCACCTGCAGGACTCTGGGTGAATCATTACTTGAGTTTTCAAAGATCTCAGGACAATGAGTTGTCAGATTAACATTGTACACACTGCATTTTTCAATCCATGGAGCCAATTACTTGATACGAAGAAAGGATTTAAAGAAAGAGGCTTGTAAATTGGGTCAATAATTTCCAAAATAATTGGCCACTTGCAAATGCTTATGGGAGTGTCTTACAAGAGCCAAGTCCTAAAAGCATGAAAAAAAAAAGCTGTCTGTTGTTCGGATGACATGATGAAACTGGTATTTGAAGTGAAAGATGTTTACCTGAGAGGCTGAAACCAAACATGCCTGGCAGAGCAAATTAAGAAGCTGACTTCCTTTTCACTTGGATGATGATGGAGTGATGGACAATCAGACAGAAAGCGACAGGTTAGTTACACCAATCAATTATATTTTATTGAACTTAGAGATGAGGCTGCAAATAAAGGCTGGGGAGGAAACTCTGAATGAGAGCACTTGCTTAGCACAGACAAGGTCCTTGGCTCCACTCTGACACCACACACACACACACACACACACACAGAGAGAGAGAGAGAGAGAGAGAGAGAGAGAGAGAGAGAGAGAGAGAGAGGAGAGAGAAAGAGAGAGACTACAGAGAAACATATCCCTATTTCTTAATGTTATTCAAATGTCCCATAAAAAATAATCTATATTTACTGTGCTGGGAGATGGTTCAGTGATTACGGACACTTGTTTGTAAAGTTGGCAGGCCCAGGTTCTATTCCCCAGTGCCAGATGCACAAAGTGGTGCATATGTCTGGAGTTCGTTTACAGTTGGCAGGAGACCCTACATGTCCATTCTCTCTCTCTCTCTCTCTCTCTCTCTCTCTCTCTCTCTCTCTCTCTCTCTCTCCTTTCTTCTCTCTCCTTGCCAATAAATAAATGAAACTTCTTTTTAAATCTGTATGTATTAATCCTATGCACTTCTTTCTATGTTAGAATGGCCAACATAACTTATATATAGGCTTTTGCTTTGTCACATGTGACAGTTATAACTGAATATGTTAAGGTGATAACTTACCTTTGAGCAGCAAAGATGATACTATTTTCACTCTGCTACACTGTCGTGTTTCTGAAATGATCGTCATGCAGATATGCAAGTGTGCTCTTACTTTGAGCCTACATCTTCTATGAGCTAGCAGTAGGAGGGATGATGGTACTTGTAATGCTGGTAGCAGCTCCCTGTCAGTCATGTGATCACTATGGCAACCAGACCCTATAGTGCACTCACTGTGTTACTAAGCTGGGATGCTCAGTCTATTAGATGTATTAAAACATTTTCAACTTACAATATTTTCACTTTATGATGGGTTTACCAGGATGTGACTCTATTGCAAGTTGGGTAACATCTGTACATAATTATATAATTTGCTATGTGCAATTAACTCTGCTCTAAGTGAGATGTGTATGTATATATTCTAATCATGGCAAAAGAGAAAACAGCTCAACATACACTTAACTTTCTACTTCTAACAATTCACTTCCAAGAGGATATTTTGAATTGCTATATTTTCCTTTTATTATTGTGATAATTTCATATCTATGTATGTATGTATGTATGAATTTGGCAATGTGTAGACCTATCATTATCCCCTCTTATCCCCCTCCCACTTCCCCTGAACCCCTTCTTCTACACTCCTCACACTAGTGGATGCATTATTACAAAGAAACCTTTGATTACCACTAACTCCTCAGGGAAGGATGGGAACTCAAAAGCCATCCCCCTCAACCATAAATGGATAGTGACTGGTCCTATCATGCTGAAGTCTTATGCAGGTCGCCACAGTTGCAACTCATGTGAGTCACCCATGCATACTCAGGTGAGAGAGTCCCACAGACTTCCTCCCAATCCTCCAGTTCTTACATTCTTTCCTCTCCCACTCTCAGCTGTGGGGGAGGATAATACAGATGTCCAATATCACTCACCAGCAGTTGTGAAGGTTTGCATTAACTTCAGCTCACTGCAAGCAGAAAGCTTATTCTGCATAAGACTGATAGCAGTGTTAATCCGTGGATATAGACATTAATATTCAGATGGAAGTTTAACACTAAATATGTTTAGCAAAACAACAGTAGTAGATTCCTCTCTATAGCCTGTGGCATCCCCAGCCTTGGGTTTTTGACCTGGTTTACAGTCTGAAGCATAAATTTTCTCTTGCAGAGCACGTCTCAAATACAAGCAGAAAGCTGATGGCTACCCTATAGTAGCCATGCTACTACTGCTCCAGTGGGCATCTCTTGCCTGGCAGGAGGAGCTCACACCGAGTCTACAGCTGGGTGAGGCCATTGATGACTTTTCCCCACCAGCAGCTTGGGTAGCATCTTCTGGCACTGTGGGAGGCAGCTGATAAAGAAGAGGCTTCAAGTTCAGTTCCAGCTTGATTTCTCTACATTCTGCAGCCAAAGGGTGCAGAGTCTTCTTCATCAGCTGGGTCCTGTTGTTCAATTCTGGAGACCAACAGCAATTGCCTGCATTGATTTTGGGCCTCAGGCACCAATAATAACTGATACATAGGGAAAGACCCCACACTTGGTCCTGTTATTTTCCTTTAATAAGCAACAGTCCACGGCTTCTGGGAGTAGCATTAGTCATCTGCACAGGGCATCTCTAGTTCTCTTAGTTTGATTAGTTTATAAGAGAGTAGATTTCCTATGGCTTTTTCAAATCTCCTAAGTGTTATTAACGCTCCCCTCTCCTCATTGCCCTCTCCTCATCCCTGCCTGCCCTTTCCCACCCCAGCATTCTCTCATTTCTTAGATATCGCTTGGGTTAAACTATCTCCCCTGAAGGACTCTTTCTCCTCTCCTTGCCTCTTTTCTTCCGTCTTGTCTTTACAATTCTCCTGGAATTTCAGGTCCACATATATAGAAATTCAGAGCTATTTTCTTTATGTCTAGTTCTGTGAAAATAACTTCAAATAAATCAAAGCCTCCAGAGAGGCTTCATATGTTCTTGTCCATGTTCTGGAAATCAGGAGAATCATTCAAACCCTAAACATTTGCCATAGGGTGTCCACTCAACTTACAAGGAAGCCTGTAGTGTGCTCTAGGGACAATGAGATCCTGTGGGGGAGGAGATGGTTCATGCTCCCAAACACGGATATTTCTCCAGGTGATACATACATCCTTAACAAGGGGAACTGAGAGAAATAACACCACCAGATGCAAATGGAAACTCACCATATAGAAATGAGTCCAGGGTTTTCCTCAATGTGTGGGATATATGAGAACATAATTGTATCATACCATATAGTTCCCTCTTCATCACTCTGCAGACTTGAGAGTAGGAGATACATATATATTGTTCAGGTTCACACGGTGTGTCTGAGGCAATACCTGTGCAAAGTGACTGGTTAGGCTGGTAGATCTGAGTTTGCTAAAGGAAAAAAAAAACAGGGCTGGAGAGATGGCTCAAGTGGTTAAGGCACTTGCCTCCAGTGCCTAAGGCCCAGGGTTCAATTCCCCAGTACCCACATAAGCCAGATGGTGGCCCTGGTGCCCTGGTGTGTTCTCTCTCTCTCTCTCTCTCTCTCTCTCTCTCTCTCTCTCTCTCTCTCTCTCTCTCTCTGCTTGAAAATTAATAGATAAAATATTTTTAAAAACCCAAAAGAAAAATGCCACCAGGCTATTTTTCATTCACTCTAAATTCTCTAATTATAAAAGAGTTTCAATGGGGCCCTGAAGGTCTCCTATCGGTTCAATAGGCATACTTCACAGATTAAGTGGGTTTTCAATCTGCCAATGATGGCTCTGATTAGCGGTGAGGAGTGTGGCTAGAGGAAACGGTGGCAAAGGGCATTGTGATTGGCACCAGCTTGATTGAGAAAGGTAGAAGTTTCTGCACATAGTGGGTCAGCAGACCTCGAAAGGGAACCTCTTCTAAGACCTGGACTGTCTGTTTTGTGACCATGAGCTTCTCTGCAAGCTTAGCTGAGAATCTGCTAGTGGTGGGGACTGAAGTGAGAGTGCACTGACCCAGTCAGAGTGAAAATTAATCTGTCTTCTGTTCTTGTAACTAACCTGTCTTCTGTCCTTATAAGTAAACTGTCTTCTCCTGATCTTGTAACTAAACTGTATTCTCCTGTTCATAGAACTAACCTGTCTTCTCCTGTTTTTATAACTAATCTGTATTCTCCTGTCCTTGTAACTAACCTGCCTTCTCTTGTCCTTGTAACTATCCTATATTTTCCTGTCCTTATAAGTAACCTGCATTCTCCTGGTCTTATAAGTAACCTGCATTCTCCTGTTCCTATTTCTGCATCATTGCTGTCATCTTCTTGAAGATGACTCTGCCTTGTATCTCATGTATGTGTGTTAAAAATACAAAACCTATTCTTCCTGTGTCTGTTTACTTAAGGTAGTGCTTTATTGTAGAATATTGACTCATTAATTTGAATCTGGGGAAATGTGTCTCTTTCTGCTTCTGTAGCATTTCTGAAAGTGCACTGAGATACGGATCTCTCCAGTGTTTGGAGACTCCTCTTGATATTCTTGCTTAAAGAGAGCTGAAAAGTACAAATGCCACAGTCACCAACACATATGTGGAAAAACAGTTGTAGCATAGGGTGGCCATATCGATTTCCTCATAAACTATGTTAATTAAACAGCATCATGGAGTTTTAGTTCATTCCAATAAGAAAGCCATTTTAGATATAAGTTTATCACACTGGGTCTCTGGATGCAGCCTATTCATGCAACAGAAGCAAAGAAGAAATCTATCTTCAAACCCACTTTTGATTAGTCAGCGAAGAAGCAGTGGCATAAATTCAGGAAGTGAAAATGAGTGTCCAGGTTATGGAGCCACTGTGACTCAAACTGTTCCGATTTTGAGTGTCATGTGGCTGAACCCCCCTGCAGCTTTGCTGTACCCAAGGTTAAATAGTCTCATTTCTTGACAGCTGCCTTCACAGGGTGGCCAGGATGGAGACAGGAAGTTACTTATTATGTCCAAAGAATCAAAGTCACTTTCCTCCTAAATGTTTCTGGGGGTGATTGATGACCACTCTGGGTCAGTGGGCATCTGGTGGCTAATTACTGAACACAGGACTTCTCATTATTCCCAGCTTGGGCACACAGAGAGCACTTTCTTATGGCCAGAATAGGTTTGGGGTAGGCAAAACACTCACATGGTGGTCCCCCTAAACCAAAGCCACCTGTAGCCACCGTAATGTCCACATCTCCATGGAGGAGCCTTCAACAGAGGCTCTGGATATGCAGCCTCCAGACTACAGAGAGGTGGTGCCCCTTGTTCCAGCAAATTCATCCTGACCTGCTCCCATTCTTGACTGACATGAGCTTCCTATCTTTCTTTTCACGAGTCTCTGTCACCAGGAGGCAAGCCCCTCAATCAGATCTCCATCCCCCTGTTCTAAGGTCTTAGCAAGAATGCTCAGAACACCTTGTCTGTAAGGTTTCAACAGCTTCTTGACCCATTCATCATTTGTAAGTTGTCTCATCTGTACAGTCTTCTAAGTATCTTGGTGACTGTAATGTTTTTCATTAGCGCAAGTTCCTTGCAGTATTGCCCATAGTATGCTGAATGGTCAGCATTCCCTCATGTAAGACACACAAGGCAGCTTTTAACTGAAAAAGTGGAGAGCTGCCAGCTCAGGTCCCTCCATAGATGAAGCCTTCAAAGTGGATACCCAATCCCTAATGGATTATTCTTTCCCGAAATCCTACTGCCTAGCATGTGAATGTGTAAGGCCTTTTCACAGCATGGTTCAAATCTGTACTCCAGAATGTATTTATTGTCTTTCTTGATTTGGAGACTACTCTCTTGAGTTTTATCTTCTTCTATTGACTCCGGGGCCATGTAGGCACTGCAGGAGAGGGTTTGAAGCACAAGCTGGAAAGAACTGACTGCCTCAGTCTCCCTGAAGTGCTGGGGGAGCTCAGCGGACCCTTCCCAATGATCTTGAGCACGAGTGTCCATAGATGGCATCCTAGCAGCTGCTGCTTCTAAATGCTAACCTTTTCTGACCCCTAAATGCACCACACTGTGCTATTAATGTCCCCCAGAGTGGCTTTCAAAAGGGGTGCTCCCAGACAGATGACTTGAGTCTTCCATTCAGAGTCATGCAGTTCAATGGACTAAAGGGAGACCGTGCTCCCGGGGAGCACACACAAAGTGCCTTGGCTGAGCTGGATCATAGAAGCTTTTATACATTTAAAATTCTTTTCTGTAGCAGAATTGAGCTTTTAATTTTAATTTTATTTCTTTCCAAATTGGAAACAGTATTTGGAGTTTAATAACTTGTATGTCATATCTTGATTGAGAGATTCAATTACTTTTAGGAATAAATACATATATTTAAAAATCAGGGCAATTGAAAATTCCTGGGGTGTTTGAATCAGATGTCTCCCTTTATCTCGTGTGTTCTGAATGCTTAGTCCCCAGCTGGTGGCAATTTGGAAGGCAGAGCCTTGTGGAAAAGGTGGGTTGCTAGAGGTGGGCCTGTAGATGTTATAGCCAGCTCCCCTTTGCAAGAATACCATCACTCTCTTGCTGATGTTTTTCACCTGCTGTGACAGAGGTGATGTCCAGCCTCTGCTCATGCCCTGCTTTCCTCCATCATCATAAAGCTTCCCTTGAGATTGTAAACCAAAATAAATCCTTTCCTCGCTTCAGCTGCTTTTGGTCAGGTGCTTTGTCCCAACAATAAGAAGATAACTACAATACCTTCTTAATACAAAGTGGCAACCACAGAGAACAAATTCCAAGATGCTGTCAGAAGACAACACATACTCACAGAGATTCTACTCAGCTATTTGCAGGACCTTAGTATGACACAAGGACTTGATTCAGTCCATGAATACAGAGAATCCTGCCATGGGCAGCCCATTCCTGCCAGGGGGCATGGAAGAGGAACAAATTTGGGAGAACATGTGAGTTCTGCTTCAGAAGAATTTTATAGATGATTTTGTTGATATAAAGAAGGAGCTAGTTTTTGTAGCTCAAAATGAGACTGGCAAACAGGAAAAGCTTAGCAGCCTGGAACTCACTTAGCCTGAGCAAAACACACAGCCCTTTCCTCACAATGCACTTGGCAACCTGGAACCTCCACCTGCTGTGCACTCCACACAGTGAGTCTCTGCTCCCTTAGTAATCCTTTGGGTAATCCACTTTGTGGTTGGTTTCCATTCAAAACAGCTCTAAGAACTAGAGACAGGGGTCTCATCCAATCTGGACTGGATTGGGGTTCAAGCAGTCAGACAAAGTACGTCTCCTGAGAGAAACAAAACTATACACCATCTTATTCCTATGCATGATAGGGCATACATACAATCAAAACCAAATGCATTTGGAAAGGGCATCTTCAACAGAGAAAGCTTATACAACCTAAGGCTGTCAACCAAAGCAGGAAAACTGACCCTACCCACCCCTACAACCAGCTCCTCCGCCTCCTGGACTCCATAAAAGACATCCCTAGCAGTCACTCACTTCTCTTGAGTACTCTGACTCTAGAAGCCCACTGTTCCCAGTGCACACTTTTCTCCTTTTACACATTTACTTTACTCACAAATAAAACTTCTTTCCACTTTGCTGTCTGAGTGTGAATTTTCAATTTTTTGAATAATACACCAAGAATCTGAAAACAGCCAGACATAGAAACTGATCACAATGGGTTAGCTCCATTAGAGATGAATTGTCACAAGAGACCTGGATGCTGTCCCTACTCACCTGTGAGTTCAGGGCCTTTCCTATAGGAGCAACTTTCACTACCTAGTCTCAGGGTGGCCTTGAACTCACAGCAAGCCTCCAACCTCTGCTTTCCAAGTGCTGGGATTAAAGACATGTGCCACCATGCTGGGCTAGAGCAACTGTCAACGGCATTTAATTCACCCAAAGCACTTCAAATCTGGAAATGCCTGGTGCCATGTTGACTATGACAATGGTATGGGGCTATCTATTCTTCCATAATGCTCTCAACCCTAAAAAAGAGGCATTGGAGTTCAAGATGACCTTACTTTGATGCGAAATGACAGAAGAGAGAAGCTGTCATTAGAGTGAACCCACACCTTCCTGGATAGCATTCAAGATTCCTGGTAAGAAAAAGCATGCAGAGAATTTATGCCAGCATCCATTGAAACTCCATTTCCTTCTTCCATGGTGTTTTCTGTAAGAAATTGAATACTTGGAATTGCATTTAACTTCTTCAGTAAGTATAACAATTTCTTAAACCCCTTTGAGTATGATTAAAAGTTGTATAAAGACCCACACCGAGGCAAACCAGCAATGAGGACAGACAGCAGTACCACACAAAACAGTGATGCTTTCCTTGTCACCTTAGATGAGACCAGATTCCAAGAGGGAATGTTTGACAACAGCAGTGTGTGTCAGCGGAGTGCACGAGATGCTACAAAACGTACTTGGTTCAGTTTTCCACTGACAGAATTAAAGAATTAAGAAATAAACAACTCATACTTGTTAAAGGTCTAGTTTTACTTTTATAACATTGTAGGATTTTTTTGTATTTTTTTCTCAAAAACACGATTGTTCTACAAAGGGTTTCTGTAAAGACTGATATGTTTAGAAATGACTGTAAATGTGGATTCTAAAAACCATGACTGTGGGATGTGACTTTATTTGGCGTAAGAGGCTCTGGAGACATGATCAATGTTCTAACAGTCAGACCAACCTAAGTTAGAGTACAATTTTATAAGAGACAGAAAAGCAGAAAAGGGGGAATCTGGTTCAGTGACATAAGACTTACTTAGCATCACCAACAACTGAGAGATAAGAAAGGTCTCTGCCCTGGGACCTTCAGAACTGAAGTGAGGCTTTACATAGATCTTGGTTTTACTAAAACTTTCAGACAGAGACCTGTGAAAGAATAAATGCCTATTGCTTGAGAAAACTTGTAAGAACAGATCTAAGAAATGAATGCATATCTTTAAACAGCAGGTGTGTCTTCAGTGGAAAAGCCATGTGAAACTATGTGTGGTGGTGCAGATGTGGGATGACCCCATCGACTTGTGTGTTTGATACTCAGTTCATGGTGCTGTTTGGGAAGTTTGTGGAACCTCTATGAGGTGGAACTTTGCTGGAGGAAGTGTGTCACCGGGAACAGGCCTTGAAGTGTTAGAGCCCAGACCAGCTTGCTGGACTTGCTTATTCTACTTCCTCCTTGCTGGTGTGAAGATGTGAACTGGGCTGTCTGCTCCTGCCATACATTCCGAGCCATAATAATCTCCCCTGTTGAAACTATAAGCCAGGGGGCTGAAGAGATTGCTCAGCAGGTAATGGTGCTTGTTTGCAAGGTCTGCTGGTCCAGACTGGTGCATTCTGAGTTCAATTACCCAGTGCTCATGTAAAGCCAGATACACAGAGTGGCCTATGCTTCCAAAGTTCGTGTGCAGTGGCAAGAAGCTCTGGCATACTAATTCTCCCTATCTCTCAAATAAATAAAAAAATATGTTTAAATACTAAAAAAAGAAACTAAGCCAAAGTAAACACTTTCCTTCCAGAAGCTATGTCAAGTCAGGTATTACTTATAGCAAGAAGGTCACTGAACTGATACACTATGAAATCACTTCCTGCCAGGGACTGAGATCTACAGGAATGAAAATTATAGCAAAAGGATTTACTAAGATTATCATATATATAATCCTGTGACTACTTTAGATGTTTAACCTAAGCCTTAGGAACATATTAAAACGGCCATTCTAGATTGCTCTTCTGAAATAAATACGGTGTGGACAGCAGATTTATTCAGGAACATCAGTACTGAGAATGTAAGCCAAACTGAGAGATGTTTGAAAACTCAGACACTGTAGTCAAGAAACCAGGAAATCCTATCCTTTGTGGGAATAAAAGACTTCCAAGAACAAAGATGAAATAAAGATATAAATATAGACTGTATTATCATTCTTGCCTCAATGAAATCCCTAGAAAGTATAATTAACTCACAGAGAAAGAAGACTTCCCCAGGTAGTCTAAGGAACAGAAGTGAACAGAAGGTACACATATTAGAAAATAAGTAATTTTATCAATTCCTAGAACCACCAAATTGAGATTTTAAATAAGCAATATAGAGACAAAATGTTCAAAAACCAGAGCAGGAAATGGAGAAATAAAATGCATGGAAATAGAGCACCTGTCACTCAAATGGTGGTTAACTAAACCAATGAGTCAGGTTAAAATATTGATTGTGACCATTTATAGTATTACAGGTAGAATATAACCTCAGTAAAATGCAGAAACAAAACAAATAAACCTATTAAGCAAAAGAAGAAATGTTAAAAATGAATAACAACAAAAACAAAATAAGGTGTGACAGTCACTTCAAAGTAATTACCCCATAGTCTGACTACAAATCCTTCTCCCACTGTGACAGGAACTCCAGTGTGACTGCCCCAGAGGATGATGACACACCCTCCTCTCACAGTGACAGGAACTCCAGTGTGACTGCCCCAGAGGATGATGACACACCCTCCTCTCACTGTGACAGGAACTCCAGTGTGACTGCCCCAGAGGATGATGACACACCCTCCTCTCACACAGGTCCAAGGCAGGTTCTTAAACATAGTCACAGATTATGGCAATTATCTTCAGAACGTGAGAGCACCTGGTTCTTATTGGACCCCAGATGTAGTGTCTTTAAACCAAGCCTCGGGGAGTAGTGCCATGAGGACATGGCAGGCTGGGACAGAGGTAGACTGGCTGATTTTCTGAGTGTCTATGTGTTGTGTGCCCATCTTCTCTTTGCCTTGATGTTTCTCTGTCCTTTTATATTTGATTCCTTTCGTCTCTCCCCTAGGTGGCTTTCCTGCCTGTGATCAATAGTGTATTAGAGGGCTAGAATTTAGAAGATCTAAGAGACTCTCAGCCTGGGGGATGGCACAGCAGTTAAAGCCACTTGCTTGCAAAGCCTGCCAATTCAATCCCGTGTTACCCATGTAAAGCCAGATGCACAACATAGTGCATGTGTCTGGAGTTTGTAGCAGCCAGGAGCCCTGATGTGCCCATACTCTCTCTCTCTCTCTCTCTCTCTCTCTCTCTCTCTCTCTCTCTCTCTCTCTCTCTCTCTCTCTCTCTCTCTCTCACACACACACACACACACACACACACACCCACCCAAATAAATAAATAAATAAATAATGTAAAGTGGGCATGCCCTAAGTGCCCTTTGAAAGCTAGCCACTTTAGAGTACATGTGCTGAAAGTTCTATCCGTGTATGAATGGGGAAAATAACCTAAGTACAAGTGAGCAGAAACTTACATGCATGCTGGGCTTACAGTGAGGAGAGCTGGCTTTGAAGGCATGAACAGTTCCCAGGTGGATAGGGTGGCAATGAGACATGGTTGCCTGTATCAGAGACTTCAGAGTACAAAGAAGAGCAGAGTCTTAATCATTTGAGGGTGGATATGAGCAAATAAAATTGTCTGATATAAAATAAGATGACTTTTTAAATTTTTGCCATTCAGATAAAAATGTTTTAAAAGAAAAATGAAAAACCTGAAATAAGTTTGAAAGCAGACCCTTCTTCATGATGGAAAGACACTGGAGATTTATGTCTGAGGACCTGGGCACAGATGTGTCTTTTATAATCACGCAATGTGGCCAACTCAGCTCACAAGAAAAGGAAAGCAAAGCTTTTGGAAGAGAATTCCTCATTTTGAGCAGTGCTGGAGTAAGAAGGGTACTCTGAGGTGATCCATGAGTTTGTCAAGTATGGAGTGACCAATGTGTCCTTCCTGGAGAATTCTCTACCACCAGTTTTAGGACTTGATTCTTTATTACTGCTTGGCAGCTAGAGCAGGTTACTAACATTATAGCCTGAACTGTTAGAAATAATGTCCTTTTAAATGTAAGAGGAATCTAAGCTACAAAACATGTTTCCAAGGAACTCAACAAAATTACTCTAACTGAATAAAAAATGAAACAACAAGGGGTTATTGACTTTTCCCCAAACTTCCCTTTGAAATAAGAGAGGTTTATGCAATATGTAATTTACCTTCATCACATGCAAATGACTAGATGAATAAATATATTAATTTGAGTGAAGAAATTATGATACCGCTTTTTTATGGTACAGTTTGAAACACTTGGGTTCATCTGCAAATGAACTTCAGATGCATGTGCCACTTTGTGCATCTGGTTTTACTGGTGAGTTGAACCAGACCCCTGGTTGTTAGGCTTTAATGGTTGATACATCTCCTCAACCCAAGATTGCGCTTTCTAAAATATAAAAGGTTGTTTATACAAGGCATCCATTTGAGACTTTTCTCCTCTAAACTTTCGTATTTCTCTGATCTACTCTCCCTGCTATTCCTGCCAATTCCCAGGTACTAAGCTGTCAATACACCTGTATGTACACTTATGAACATGGATAATGGTGCTTTGACATATCCAGAGGTAGAAATCTGTGTCAAACCCATCTGCCCTCCACTGCTCACAAGAGGAAATGAAATGTTACTAAGTTAACTGTACTAACATGAATGCACACACTGTAATACAGAGGGGAAGAGCATAAATTTTGAATAACATTTTTACATACTTTATAGTGAATGAGAAGAAGATTCTGTTGTCCTCTGTGTGAGAAAGAGAGAGGACAGAGAAACAAGGGGAAAGATGGGAGGGAGAGAGGAGACTCATATGATTTCCAAGTGCAGCCATCTGGATATCTAATCACTCACATAACCTTTCTACTATTTCCCTGTCCTTTAAACACATTCCTGGAGCTCCTCTCCTGCCCTCAAAGTCCTCCTTTGCAAGGACATGTCCATCTCTATCCTCTGTCCTAAACTTGACCTACATCTTCCCACTTGGGAAAGGCCAATAGGAGGCAGGGGTCCAGAGGCCAGGGACCTTGAAGCCAGTGTGACGGAGCCTGGGCATGACTGGATATTGAAGGTGCTGGCTCTGTCCCTAACCCTCAGAAGCCTCCGCCTCTCTGTCCTGGGAGCTCCCAGGAGTCTCCTGGTTCCTGTTCCTAGAGTGATTCATTTATAAATTATCATTGTTATCTGCATTAAAACTCATTTCTGAGCCAGGCGTGGTGGTGCACACCTTTAATCCCAGCACTCGGGAGGCAGAGGTAGGAGGATTGCCTTGAGTTCAAGGCCACCCTGAGACTACACAGTGAATTCCAGGTCAGCTGGGCTAGAGTGAGAACCTACCTCAAAAAAAAAAAAAACTCATTTCTGGACACAAATATTTTTTTCTAGGAGGTAGGTTATGTCAAAGGGAAGACTATCTTGCAATGATGACATATTATTTTTCTTCTTAAGCCCAAGTTGCCTTACTAGAAAATGATGCTAAGATCAGGTCTATGGTGCCATAGTCTTAGGGGCAAGAGAAAATTCAAAACTATGTGATTATTTTTGCACTGTGGGCTAAAGAGGAAAGTGAGTGAAAATCTTAACTACTCAGCAGTGAATCGTGGCAGGTGCTTCACAGAATTTTCTAAACATCGCATTTTCCAATTTGTAAAAAAAAAAGGATAAAAGCTATTTAAGGAAAATGGCAGAGTATTTGGGTGGCATTAATTACAAAATGTTATATATGACTCACAATAGAAAGAAATCATAGGTAAGTTGTTACCCTTTTCATAATGAATGTGATAATCTCATAGAAAATGTAATAAATCCTAAAATGATAATTCCTGCTTGTACTAAACAGTTTTATCTTAAATGACAATGTCATGAAAATGTAAGGAAATGAGACCTATTATTGTAGCAGAAATTATGATTCTGGTAGTTGCTATTTTAACAGAGAACATAAGTATTGACTCAGCTATAAGCTACTTTCTTGGTTTTTTTTATTGAAAAACTATAAACCAAAACTTGTGAAGTTGCACAAGTCAACAAAAAAATAAACCTAAAAGGAATTGTCTAAATTGAGTCAGGAACTGAAAATTTTAAATTATGTTGACTAACATTGGGATTTGGCAACAGGAGCATTTTAGATGTAGAAATACACAATTCTTATGAGATTCTATGTATACTTTTATTGCATTGTTATCATACATAAATACAACTGATAGCTGTTTTCTGGTGTTAGCTGAACTGAGTCACACTGTACATTAACACTCAGAAAGAAACTATTCTTTGGCTGGTTAAACCAAAAAGGCAGACTGATTCACACTTTTACAAATTAAATTTAATTACAGTCCAGTCATTTCCCTCACACATAACATGGAATTTTTCAAGTTTGAATTTTCATCTAGCCTAATCATAAGAAACTTTTGACAATGTTAGCACATTATTTGCACAGTTTAGCATCTGTGAGGATCAGATGCTCCTCATCATAGACACACATCATGGCTTCATCACAGTTCATTTTGTACATTCACGGCATAAAACACAATGATGTCATTTTCAACTAACAGAATCTTGTTTTCTGTGAAAAAATGATCTTATCAAGCATTGCCTCACCTCAATTAATTCACAGAAGGAAACAAGAAAAGGTGGCAAAGAAAGTATTTTAACAGAAGTCATGGGCCCAATCCTTACCTGATGCACTCATTCTATGACTCTTATTGGTGTTAGAACAGATGTGGTCACTTTAAGAGTACCCTGCTGCCAGGAAACCCCAAGGTCACCTGAGTCATGGCCTTGGTTTCAGTCTAGTGCCTCCATGACTCCTAGCACATAGGCTCAGTCATAAGGAGGAGAACTTACCCTTTCCCATAACAACTCATAAAATGTAGGAAGCTTCCTTTGTTCTTGGGTTTCCAGAGTCTACCCTAATCTGTCTCTCTCCCACCTAAATGCCACAAGTGATGTTACAACACTCACAAAAAGCTTTAATTCCAGCTGTCCTTCTCTGAACCAGCTTGCACTCACACTACTCTCTCTATTTTTTCTTTAACAGTAGAATCATGGTTTCCATCTTTTAATGAAAAGTGAATTGAAAGCCTAATGCAAAAAGATGTCCATGGGTCATAGAGATTTAGGTAGTTAAAGAGACAAATTAGAGAGAGTATTCCTATTTTTACCTTCTATCCTCTGTTCCATATAGATCCATGCCTAGTCTAAATCTGTGGTGAACCATTCTAAAACTTTTCAGAGTAAAGACATTATTTAATGCTTATGCCCTGGATTCCCAATGAGCACCAGCTTCAGTGCAGACTGGCGCTCTCTCTCTCTCTCTCTCTCTCTCTCTCTCTCTCTCTCTCTCTCTCTCTCTCTCTCTGCCTTGCCATTCCACAAATTAAGTCACAGAGAGTATGAAGTGTATAAATGATCACATTTAAAATGTCCAGGTTTACTTCTGAAATTAAAAGTCTAAATAAAGAATGTTTGGATTTCCAGGGGTCAAAGATCTTCAACTGATCTAGGAAATCTAATGGGTAACCATTTTCTTTCTATAAAAAACTATAGGTTTCATTGATTGCAAGTCAATGTATTCTCTGTTCATAAAAATTCACAAAAATATAATTACGATAGAAGGAAAAACAAACCAACTTGGTTTTTTAATTACAACTGTGCAGAATGAATTGATCGTACAAGTGAAGGTTAAACATATTGTTTATCCTCATCTCAGGGAAGCCCTGCCGAAAGGCTTTGATTTTTTTCTGGCTTGTATCAGACTGTTTTAGTCCCAGATCACAGTGTACAGATGTGATGAGTTCATTCTAATTTACTTCCTTGCAACAATAGGAAACAGGAAGTGGGAATTCAGACTGTAGCCACATTCTCGTTACCATCATCATGAGGTTTGCTTTGCAGCATTCTGCTGTATTTGATGACATCTCTAACCTTTAACAATGCAGTGATTAGAGAGAAATTTGGAAACATTTAAAGTGTTTGATAAAGGTTAAATGTAAATTGTGTCATTTGGCACTCCTTAATTGCCATTTTTCCATTGTTCTTATATTCTCCAAATAGCTACCTAGTTCTAATGCAAGAATTTTTAAACTTGCCTTATAAGAGAAAAATTTAAATGTGTACATACAGAGGATGAAATAAGAAACAAACATGTAGGTATGGTGCTTCATGCCTGTAATGCTAGCCTGCAGGAGGCTCAAGCAGGAGGATCACCATGGTAACAGGGAAAGCCTGGGATGATAGTCAATGCTAGGGGAGCCTGAGCTACAGAGAGACCCTATCTAAAAGCCAACAAAGATGAGTGAGGAGCTGGCTCAGGGAATAAAGAGCTCACAGCTCAAACCTGAGTACACAAGTTCAATTCCCCAAGCTCTAAACAAAAGGCAGAAGCCACAGTGGGTTCCCGTAAAGGCGGCCTGGGGAATGGGAGAATTTGTAGGAAGCTTATGGGGAGCTCAGCCCTGAAGGACAATAGCAGAGAAAGATCCAGCCAGAGAAAGCCTGCTTCACATGGGGTGAAAGACTAGGTCAGACCTGAATGCCATTCTCTGGCCTCCAGCTGCACTGACCCACCCATGAATGCATGCACACAAAGAAGCCAAACCCTCAGTGAAGGTAAAGGCTGCTAGGTGGATGGTTCAGGCACTAAAGTGTTTGCCTCACAAGCAGGAGGACCCGAGTTGGATCTCTTAAACCCACATAAAAATGCCAGGTGTTGGGGCATACACCTGTATTCCCAGCCCTGAGGAGACCGATTGGTGAGTGCAGGCCAGGGAGGGGCTCTAAGGTTGTTCTCTGGCCTCCACATGAATGCTCACACACTTGCACATGCACCTGTGCACACATGCAGACCTGCTCATGCACACACACACACACACACACAGTTTTGACAAGGGTTATTTATTATGCTATATTGATTCCTTCCCTGTCAACAAATCAGACTGTGATGATTTTAATCCCTTGAGGAAGTCACTAGGAAATGAACTATTGTAGAGCCGAGGTCTTACAGACCGCATGTGGAGGAGTGAAAACTGGCCCTTTCTGAGGCTTCTAGGTGATTCTAATCAAGCCATCGGGAACTGCTCCTTCCCTTCTCCACATTGTCCTTGGAGTGAAATTATCATCCACCCCAAGTCTCCCTGGGTCTCACACGAAATGCAGATTCCTGGGTGAAAAACTTTCTCCTCGGAGTGGCTAGTCTTCACCCTGAAACAAAGCTCCTCTAACCACCTTGGGAAAGGCAAGAACTGTTCACAGAGGAAAGATGCTTTGAGGGTAAAATGTCAGCCACTGCAGGACACTGTCGTCACCTGAGCAAAGCATGTGGGTTTTAGTGAACTCCAGGGGATGCTGAATGCTATCCTGGTACTCACATCAGAACTGTCCAGTGTGAAGTCTTCCTCTCTATATAAATTCTATCCATTTTTCCTCCTATTTGAGAAGCCTGCTGGCTCAGGCTCAATTCCCCACTACCCATGAAAATTCAGATGCACAAAGTGGCGCATGCATCTGGAGTTTGTTTGCAGTGGCTGGAGGCCCTGTTGTGCCCTCTTGTTCTCTCTCTCTCTCTATCTCTCTCTCTCAAATAAATAAATATGAAAAAATAATCCATTTTTCAACATTGTTGTATATCACGACCTATCTAATCACTATAAGAAATTCAGGAGTTATTTTTTTAAATATTTTATTTATTCATTTTCAAGCAGAGATAGATAGAAAGAGAGAGAGAGAGAGAGAGAGAGAGAGAGAGAATACACCAGGACCACCATCTTGGTGGGTCCTGGGGAATTGAACCTAGGGCCTTAGGCACTGGAGGCAAGTGCATTAACCGCTGAGCCATCTCTCCAGCCCAGAAGTCATTTTTGTATCTTTCTTATATGTTTTACTTCTACCTTACATAGGCAGATACTTAAATATTTGCATGCGCATATGCATTTATAGTTCAAGTAGCATGCAAACAAAGTGTTTCAGTCTGATTAGTGTCACTACAACAAAATTCCTGAGACAACTAACTTATAAAGAAAAGAAGCTGGGCTGGGGAATAGTTACCAGTATATATGAAGCCAGTACAGAAAAAGGCTTATTTTTTTCCTCATGATTTGTAAGCCCAAGTCTATGACCAGAAGGGGGCAATATTGTTTTGTGCCCCCATAGACATCCCAGAGGGCAGTGGTGGTCTGTGGCAGAGCAGCCTCAGCCAGAAAGAAGGAA
The DNA here is from genome assembly GCA_004024765.1 of Zapus hudsonius. NCBI lineage: Eukaryota > Metazoa > Chordata > Mammalia > Rodentia > Dipodidae > Zapus > Zapus hudsonius. The sequence goes on from PVHP010023387.1 coordinate 27,258, forward strand.
GAAGAGGTTCCAGTCCTGAAATCTCCAGCTCAGAGGCCCCAGTGGGGCTCCTCCTAGGCACTCCCTCCCCAACTTCCATCACCTCACAGTAGCACAATCTGGAGGCCAGGTCTTCAGCATAGACACTTGGAGAAACCTTTCCATATGAGAACAAATTTTTAACTCATTG
>PVHP010023388.1:0-27410 GCA_004024765.1 Zapus hudsonius
TGGGAGGGAGGGAGGGAGGGAGGGAGGGAGGGAGGGAGGGAGAGAGGGAAGGAGGGAGGAATCCCCAGCCTGAAGGAAAATGCAGTTTGTATTACCACTTAGGAAGACAATCAGTGTCCACAGGAACCCTTTCTCTTCTGGCTCCTTGCTCTTGTGACCACACTGGCTGTTTATGTTTTGGGTTCTATTGCAAGGTCAATCTTGCTAGGTATTCCCTAAAGCTGTAACATACTCAGACTCCTCTTTTCTGGTTTTTGAGACAGGGTCTTATTTATCCCGGGCTGGCATCAAACTTGGATCTTCCTGCCTCCACCTCCCAAGTTCTGGAATCATAGGGTGTGGTAACACAACCAGTTTAACCACTTTAGTTAAAAAATAAACAGTCTAGCTGGGGAATTAGCTCAATAGTTAAAGGCCCTTGTTTACAAAGTCTGATGGCCCTTGTTTCATCCCCCAGTACCCACATAAAGTCAGATGCACAAAGTGATTCATGTTTCTGGAGTTCATTTGCAGTGGCTAGAGGCCCTGGTGCGCCCATTCTGTCTGTCTGTCTCCTCTTTATCTCTCTCTGCATGCAAATAAATAAATAAATCATTTAAAAGCATTTTTAAAATAAAAATAGAAAGATTAATATCCCTATAGGAAAAAAGAGACAAATGAGGACTATAAATGATTGTTTTTAAAAGATATTTATTTATTTAATTAATTAATTTGAGACAGTTAGAGAGAAAGAGACATGAGGGAGAGAGAGAATGAGCATGCCAGGGCCTCCAGCCACTGCAAACGAACTCCAGACACATGTGCCACTTTGTGCATCTGGCTTTACATGGGTACTGGGGAATCAAACTCAGGTCCTTATGCTTTATAGGCAAGCACTTTAACTGCTAAGCCAATCTCTCCAGTACCCTCCCTTTTTGATGTGTATGGGGGGCATTTCTTACTTAATTCTTTTGAGATAAGATGTCATGTAGCCCAGGCTGGTTTCAAATGCCTAAACATCCTGCCTCCCAAGTACTGGAGTTACAGACATGCATCACTATTCCTGCTTAAATGACTGGTTTTTATTTATTTATTTATTATTATTATTATTTGGTTTTTCGAGGTAGGGTCTCACTCTAGAATTCACCCTGAAATTCACTATGTAGTCTCAGGGTGGCCTTGAACTCATGGCAATCCTCCTACCTCTGCCTCCCCAGTGCTGGGATTAAAGGCGTGCGCCACCACGCCCAGCTATTTTTTTTTTTAATATTTATTCATTTTCCTTTTTTTAATATTTTCTTTATTCATTTTCAAGCAGAGAGATACAGAGAGAGAAAGAGAGAGATAGAGAGAGAGAGAGCACCAGGGCCACCACCTTGTGGATCTGGCTTATGTGGGTACTGGGGAATTGAACCAGGAGCCTTAGGCACTGGAGGCAAGTGCCTTAATGGCTGAGCCATCTCTCCAGCCCTTATTTATTCATTTTCAAGCAGAGAGAGAGAGAGAGAGAGAGAATGCCAGAGCCACCACCTTGTGTCTTGTTTACGTGGGTACTGGGGAATTGAACCCAGGGCCTTGGGCACTGGAGGCAAGTGCCTTAACCGCTGAGCCATCTCTCCAGCCTATTGTTTGTTTTTTTGAGGTAGGGTTTGGCTCTAACCCAGGCTGACCTGGAATTCACTATGTAGTCTCAGGGTGGCCTTGAACTCATGGTAATCCTTCTACTTCTGCCTTCCAAGTGCTGGGATTAAAGGCGTGCGCCACCATGCCGGCCTAAATGACTGATTTTTAAAAATTTATTCATTTATTTATTTATTTGCATGTGTGTGTAGGGCACACTAGAGCCTCGTCCTGATGCAAATGAGAGCACTAGACACTTGCACCACTTCTTGTGTCTGGCTAATGTGGATGATTGGAGGATTGAACCTGGGCTGACAGACTTTACAAGCAAGTTCCTTTAACTACTGAGCCATCTTCCCAGCTCCTTCAGTGACTTTTTAAAGTTGGAGAAAAAAGTTCAGTTTTTTTAAATTTTAATTTATTTATTGGTTTTTCAAGGTAGGGTCTTGCTCTAGTCCAGGCTGACCTGGAATTCACTATGTAGTCTCAGGGTGGCCTTGAACTCACAACAATCCTCCTACCTCTGCCTCCCCAGTGCTGGGATTAAAGGCGTGCGCCACCACGCCCAGCTAAAAATTCAGGTTTGTAGAGATGGCTCAGCAGTTAAGATGCTTGTCTACATAGCCCAGGGACCCAGGTTTGATTCCCTAGTACCCATGAAAGCCAGATACACAAGGTGGCACATGTGTCTAGAGATCATTTGCAGTGGTTAGGCATATACACACACACACACACACACACACACACACACACACAAATGCACACACCACACACATGTATGCATAATCCCAAATAGAAAAGGTATAGGTATTAGGGCTGGGAAAATGGCTCAATGATAAAAGGTACTTGCTTGCAAAACATGCTGGCTTGGGTTCACTACCCCAGTACCCACGTGAAGCCACATACATAAAGTAGAGCATGTGTCTGGAGTTTGTTTGCAGTAGCAAGAGATCCTTGTGTGCCTTCTCTGTCTCTCTTTCTTTTTCTCTCTCTCAAATAAATAGATAAAATATTTAATAAAGTATAGGGTCAGCTTGGGCCAGAGCAAGACCCTAACTTGAAAAACAAAACAAAAACAAAAAGTATGGGTATTTATAGGAAAGAGCTGAAAGATAAGTATGTATCGAAATGGTAACAATAGCATATGTGAGTGATTTTTGACCTTATTCTTTTATTTTTATATTTTTTTCGGCAGGGTCTCAATCTTGCCCAGGCTGATATTGAACTCATTCTGCAGCCCAGGTTGGCCTTGAACTCTGTGTGATTCTTCTACCTCAGCTTCCTGAGTATTGGAATTAAAGGCATGTGCCTTTTTCTCTATATAGATTTTGTTTCAAATGTTTTACAATAGATACATATTATTTTTCTTTCTTTCTTTCTTTCTTTCTTTCTTTCTTTCTTTCTTTCTTTCTTTCTTTTTTTTTTTTTTTTTTTTTTTTTTTTTTTTTTTTTTTTTTTTTTTTTTTTTTTTTTTTTTTTTTTTTTTTTTTTTTTTTTTTTTTTTTTTTTTTTTTTTTTTTTTTTTTTTGGCTTTTCGAGGTAGGGTCTCGCTCTAGCCCAGGCTGACCTGGAATTCACTATGTAGTCTCAGGGTGGCCTTGAACTCATGGCAATCCTCCTACCTCTGCCTCCCGAGTGCTGGGATTAAAGGGGTGCGCCACCACGCCCGGCTCATATTGTTTTTCTAATCAGAAAAAAATTTTGTAATTTAAAATCCAAGATGTGGGGCTGAGGGAGATGGCTCAGCAGTTAAGGCACTTGCCTGCAAAGCCAGCCGGGTTCAATTCCCCAGTGCCCACATAAGCCAGATACACAAGGTGGTACATGCATCTGGAGTTTGTTTGCAGTGGCTGGAGGCCCTGATATGCCCATATGCTCACTCGTTCTCTCTCTCCCTCTCTTTCTCTCTCTCTCTCTATTTGCAAATAAACAAAATAAAATAAAGAAATACTGCCAGGTGTGGTGGTGCATACCTTTAATCCCAGCACTCAGGAGGCAGAAGTAGAAGGATCAACGTGAGTTCGAGGCCAGCCTGAGACTAGAGTGAATTCCAGGTCAGCCTGGGCTAGAGTGAGACCCTACCTCGAGAAACCCCCCCCCAAAAAAAAAAATTTCTACCCAGAGGTGATTCTAGTTTGGGGAATTTGCCTTAAGGAAGTAATAGCTGTGTGCACGTAGGTTCATTCTCTAGAGCAAGAATGTTTACCGGACCTGGCCCCACAAGGAGGTCAGGCTCTAGGCCTCAGCTGCTCTTCTGACCCTTCTGCTCTCCTTCCTTGTGTTGCCTGTGCTGGCTGGACTGGAATCCCCAGCAGGACCTTCTCCTCTTTCCACACATGTAGACATCGTTTTCAGATTTTCCCCAAGGTATACATGGCCCCAGGGATGCCTCTCCTACAAGGTCGCTTTGCTGGTGTAACGAGCATGGAACAGCCCTAGTAAGTGAGGTCGGGAATTGAGCTTGTCCTTGAACCACAGCATACCTTCCAGGCAGGTGCACTGAGAGCACAGTTCGGCACAGTGCTTGCCTGAGTGGACATGCAGACAGATCGCATTTCCTTTGTCTCTTGTGCCCCTCATCCTCGCTCCCACCTTTCCCAAGAAGTCTAAGACAGAAGGAAAAATCTTGTGTGCTAGGATTTTTTTTCTTTTTGGTTTTTTGAGGTAGCACTCTAGCTCAGGCTGACCTGGAATTCACTATTGCAGTCTCAGGGTGGCCTCAAACTCACAGCAATCCTCCTACCTCTGCCTCCTGAGTGCTGGAGTTAAAGGCATGCACCACTGCACCTGGCTCTATGCTAGGAATTTTGAGGACAGCCTGTCTCCCCCGGCCTCATGTCATTAGGCTTAGTTGAACCTGCATTATAGATCCATTCATGGTCCATTTTAGTCCTGTGAATCCCCAAGCAATCTTACTCATATTTTAGCAACTGCATTATGGGCCTTTAATTTACATATCATCCAGTTCACTTAAAGCAGTATGTACATTCAGTGTATGTTTAGTGTATTCACAAGGATTGTATCATCATTACAACAATCAACTATATCACCCCAAGCAGAACCCTTTACCCACTGGCAGTTCCTCCCTATTTGTTCCTTGGTCATTGGCCACCATCTATTCTTTATCACTATGGAGTTTCCCACTTAGGCTATTTTATATAATGGAATATAACATGTGGTCTTTTGTGTCTGGCTCCTTTCACTTAGCATAATGTTTTTAAGGTTCAAGGTTGCCAGGCGTTGTGGCGCATGCCTTTAATCCCAGCACTCAGGAGGCAGAGGTAGGAGGATCACCATGAGTTCAAGGCCACCCTGAGACTACACAGTGAATTCCAGGTCAGCCTGGGCTAGAGTGAGACCCTACCTCAAAAAAACAAAACAAAACAAAACAAAAAAAGGTTCAAGGTTAATGTAGCATGCATCAGTACTTCTCTCCTTTTTATGAGGAAATATTCCTTTGTGTTAATATACAGGAATTTTATATTTTTATTATTTATTTGAGAAAAAGAGAGAATGGGCATGCCAGGGTCTCTTGCCACTGCAGATGAACTCCAGGTGCATGTGCCACTTTGTGCCTCAGGCATTGTGTGGGTACTAGGGAATCAAACCCAGACTGACAAGATTTGCAAGCAAGTATCTTTAGCCACTGAGCCATCTCCTCAATATATATATATATATATATATATATATATATATATATATATATATATATATATATATATATGTAGACAATAGATAAAGATATATAGTTAAATAAATAAATATATGTTTTTTTGGGGGTCTCACTCTAGCCCAGGCTGACCTGGAATTCACTATGTAGTCGCAGGGTGGCCTCGAACTCATCATGGTGATCCTTCTACCTCTGCCTCCTGAGTTCTGAGATTAAAGGTGTGCACCACCATGCCCAGCTTTGTAACCATGTATAATCAAAAAATTGATTCAAGACAAATGGGGGAGAGGAACATAATTTAGGTCCACATACACTGCCTCAGTTTAATGAAATAGGTTGCATTGCTCTCCAGCGAGCTTGCCACTGCCACTGTGAGGTGTGTCATCAGTGGGGCGCTCACACCATGGGCACAGTGTCTCCTGGGGCTGGAGGAGAGGAGCTGTAGCTGGTCATGGGGAGGATGTGCTTTGCTTCAGTCTGTTGTATGTTACTCTGCCTGGATTTCTGCACAATCAATGGGTTTGGTCTTGAAGTCATTTCAGATGGGTCCTCTCTTGCTTAGCACCCACACTTGCAAAGTGGTCATGTTGAGATAGCCTGTACCTTTCTAACATCAGGTGGGGTGTCAAGTGGGAGAGAATCCTCTTCTTGCATTGAAAATTCAGAGGCAGGAACCAAGCAAGCTGGTTGTCTCGTCACAGCTCTTGATTGACACCTTCCAGAATTCTACTCTCAAACCCAAAAGCAGCTTTTGCTGGCATCTGGTCCTTCTGGGACTGGTATTTTTAATTTATAAAATGATGCTCTTTTCCCCAAATAGAATCTTATTTTTAACAAGCCTTCTTCCTTTGAGGGGTGCTGAGGCTCACTGCTTTGCTCTCTGGCACCTCCTGAAAGCCAGGAAGCCCCTTGCCTATGCCAGAAGAGGGGAGGGAAGGAATCTTTCTACATCTAGAACAGGATTCTTTTGCTTATTCTCTTTTCCTCCCCTCATCCACCTTTGTCTGGGAAGGGGAAGGTTGTGGCCAACAGTAATTGCCTGGACTGCTACCTTGTGAATTGCCCTGGAGTGAGAACAGGTGAGGAGTGAAGGCTGACAGTACCTGGCAGTTCCCCTCCTTTCTCCCTTGGGTGAAACCAAGCCATGGCTCACGGGGCACATGTGACCAAAAGTAGCTTATGAATGCAGCCCAACGTGAAATCGTAAACATACTTTAAACATTATGAGATTTGTGTTTGATTTTTTTGCAACTCTATTGTACAGTTTGTAGATGTCAACCTCATGTTACAATGTCAAAAAGATGGGCATGCCTATGACCTAACCTTTTGCTTTGTCCATCTCTAGCTGCCCAACATGTTCGGTGACCTTCGGTCCACATTTATTGCCTTGATGATTGGATCCTATGCCTCCTCAGCAGTCACCTTCCCAGGAATCAAGGTGAGGGTGTGGCCAGCAGTTTCCTGCCTGTGTGCTTTGTTCTGGCATCTGGGCAGAGGCTTCCACACAAGCTGCCATAAACTCTGAAGACAGAAGTAATTGTGGGTGCTGGGGATGGACCCTTGCTGCCCCTCCCACCTGGGCAGGATGCACCTGGCACCACAGGAGCAAGAAAAGAAAGCCACTGGACCCTGTGGTGGGGTGAGGGGTTGAGCATGTCACTGGGGAAGGAGGGGAAGGGAGATGAGTGAGCTCACCTCAGGTTCTGAGAGCCCCTGGCCTGCTGTTGGGCTCATGCTCTCTGTTAGCCAGAGCTCTGCTTTTGGCCAAGTTGGTTCAGCTGTTTCCCTCCCGGGCAGGATTCTGAGCCTGTGGAAGTCACGTGAGGTCAGGATGAAGCCAGTGCCTCACACACAACCCTCCAGACCCGGTTTCCTCCCCAGTGATGCTGCTGGGTTTTGTGTCACCAGGGGCTTTCCTCTCTGCAGACACCAGCACTAAGGCCAGGCTGTCCTCATGCTGTGTGGGGTGCTGCAGTGAGACTAGGGAGTCACATGTAGAGAGTCTGGGCACCTGGGAATCCATGTGGTGGGCTCTGGCCAGCCATCCTATGGACTTTCTCTAGAAGTTCCTCGTCTTTTCATTGGCTAAGTACTGGCACTGGGTAGCTGTGTGCCAGTGCGTAAGTGTGGGAAAGGAATGGTGATAATTAAGCCTGGCCTGGTCTGGTAGTGCAGTCCTGTGTTCTCAGCTACACAAGAAGCTGAGGCCAGAGGGTGACAAGTTCAAGGCCTCTATGGGTTTCAAAGCAAGTTTAAGGGCAACCTGGAATTTAGCAAGACCCTGTCTCATGTTAAAAAATAAATTAAAGCTGGGCATGGTGGCACATATCTTTAATCCTAGCACTTGGTAGGCAGGGGTAGGAGGATCACCGTGCGTTCAAGGTCACCCTGACACTACATAGTGAATTCCAGGTCAGCATGGGCTAGAGTGAGACCCTATCTTGAAAAGCCAAAAATAAATAAGTAAATAATAAATTAAAGTGCTGATATATAGCTTATTGGTAAAACACTTGCCTACCATGCAAGGGGCCCTAAATTCAATACCCAGTACTAAAAAGAAAAAAGAGGGGGAGATGGCTCAGCTGTGACAGGAGCTTGCTTGCAAACCTGCCAGCCCTGGGTCTGTTCTCTAGCCACCCATGGAGAGCAAGGTGGACCTTCACTTACAGTGGTGAGAAGTAAGTAAATTAGAGAGAAGAAAAGTGGTGACAATCAATGCTAACATGCACGGCAGGCCGTCACCTACCAGGCCAGGGATTCAGCCTTCTGCAGGATCATATCCATCTACCGCCACAAAACACCCTGTGAGGACAGGGTCACACCCATTTCACAGAGGATCATATGTTTGATTCTTCAGTATTTTGGGGCACCTGCCATGTGTACTCTTCAGGGTCCTAGGAAAATATCAGTGGACAAGGCTAGCAGTTTCCTGTCCTACACAGTTAGACTGAAAGTAGGCGAGTCAGTGAATCAAAATCCCAGCACTTGGGAGGCAGAGGGAGGAGGATTGCTGTGAATTTGAGGCCAGCCTGGGACTACCGAGTGAGTTCTAGGTCAGCCTGGGCTAGAGTGAGACCCTACCAGGAAAACAAACAAAAAAAGTTGAGTGGCTGGGCATGGTGGTCTCTATAATTCTAGCACTCTGGATATAGAGGCAGGCGAATCAAGAGTTCAAGGCTAGCCCCTACTACATAGCAAGTTTGAGGCCAGCCTGGGCAACAAGTGATCCTATCTCAAAAAAAGAAAACAAAACAAAGAATAAACTCAGCCATAGCTTGTCACAGATGTCACAGTGATAGTTAGCAAAGGCCTCTCCAAGACAGTGACATGAGCCAAGTTGTGTGTATAAGGAGCTAGACACCAGGGACAGAGAAGTTGGGATTATTGGAATGTGGGGTTTCTATGATCAAAACAGCCTTATGAGCTGGGCGTGGTGGCGCACGCCTTTAATCCCAGCACTCGGGAGGCAGAGGTAGGAGGATCCCCGTGAGTTCAAGGCCACCCTGAGACTACATAGTGAATTCCAGGTCAGCCTGGACTAGAGTGAGACCCTACCTTGAAAAACCAAAAAAATAAAAATAAAAACAGCCTTCTGGCTCACAGTGCTGGACCTCCTCATGCAGGTCAGCACGGTGGGAGAAGGTCTGCCAGCTGTACCCTGCCACCTGTCCACTCTGGTGCCCCCTTGTCACGACCTCACCCCCTTGTGTCTGTCAGCTCATCTATGACGCTGGAGCTTCCTTCGTTGTCATCCTCGTGGTCTGGGCCGGCTGTTCTGGGCTGGTTTTCCTCAACTGCTTCTTCAACTGGCCGCTGGAACCCTTTCCAGGGCCGGAGGACATGGACTACTCGTAAGTAGGCATGCTCTCCGCCACCCCAGCCCCACACTTACACCAGCCAGGGACCCGGCCATGCAACGCACACCTTCCTGTGACCTCCAGGGTGAAGATCAAGTTCAGCTGGCTGGGCTTTGACCACAAGATCACAGGGAAGCAGTTCTACAAGCAGGTGACCACAGTGGGGCGCCGCCTGAGCGTGGGTAGCTCCATGAGGAACGCCAAGGAGCAAGCTGCACTCCAGGAGGGCCACAAGCTGTGCCTGTCCACTGTCGACCTGGAGGTGAAGTGCCAACCTGACACCGCAGGTACCTGCTATGAGACATCCTCATCTGCACGCCAGGTGCAGCCTGGTGCCCCCTTGACTGGGGCATCGGAACCTCACTGACTTCCCACTTTATCCCAAAAGAGGAGGTGGTGGCACCTGTCTAGTTTGACAAATAAGTGCACTAAGGCTCAGGGAGGCTCACTTGGGCGCTTCCTCAGCTCCTCCATGCCTCTAGCAGGGACTTCAGGTCTCCTTCCCTTGCTGCTGTCCCTGGGCGATAGGTGGTCACAACGCCTGGTCCTGAGCCCTGCACCTTCTCCCCACAGCGGCCCCATCGTTCATGCACAGTGTGTTCAGCCCCCTCCTCCTGCTCAGCCTGGTCACCATGTGCGTCACACAGCTGCGGCTCATCTTCTACATGGGGGCCATGAACAGCATCCTTGAGTTTCTCGTTAGCGGTGACCAGAAGACAGGTATGTGCATCACTCCAAGAAAGGGTGACCCTGTCATTTCTTTCATCTTGCTGGCCATGGGATGGAAGGTGTTGGGCTGAGCTGGATCAGCAGGCCTGTGACATGTCTCGTCACTGCCAGCCTGACTGTTCTTTCATGTCCCCACCAGGGTTTCCCGGCTGAGGAGGGAGGGGAGGACTAAAATAGCTCCCTGTGTTTAGGGTGTGGGGTGTATATTTCCAGTGCTGTCGGGGAGGGCTGGGGCTGTGTGTGTAAGTGAAGACTCTGCCCAGAGCAGAAGCTTCTCCACCTGCCCCACGTGCATCCCTGATGGCAGGGACTTACAGGCATGGCACCTGCCGACCCTGGGGCAGTGGGGCCCACACTAGCCTGTATCCCATGCCTGGAACTGGGAAAGGCAGAGGCTTCCCCAGAGCCTGTAATCCAGTTGAGACTTGTTCACTCCAGGAAATAGAACTGATAACCCACAGGAAAACAGCAGCAGCCCGTCTTCAGCTGACAGAAGCTTTGCTCTGACCGAGAAAGTCAGTACTTCCCCAGGGTCTGGGCTGACTCAGCTTTAGTCATCCCTGAGTGAGCGGGACAAACACGTCGGCAAATCCTTTGTTGGCAGCCTCCCTGGCCTGCAACTTTCTTTTGTTGGTGGACTTGTTTTTACTAGAGGAAGATACTGTAGGCCCTTGCAAGGAGCCAAATACCAGCTTTTCACAGGGATAAGCACCAGCTTTCACAGAAGAAAAAAAGAGCAGAGCGAGCCAGGTGACTCTGGCTCCTCAGTGAGAATGCAAAGCAGAGAAATATGGAATATCGCGAACAGAAATTCATAGTGGGTGTGGACACACTAAAGCCCTCAGGGGCCCTATCGGAGAAAATGACCCATTTAACTTTATTTAGTCCAGTGATATTTTCTCAAATTTCTACCCATGGAACCCTCTCCCTCCCTCTCTCTCTCTCTAGCCCAGGCTGACCTGGAATTCACTATGTGGTCTCAGGCTGGCCTTGAACTCAACTGTGATCCTCCTGCCTTGGCCTCGGGAGTGCTGGGATTAAAGGTGTGCACTACCACACCCAGCTCAGGAACTCTTATTATTTTTTTTTTTAATTTTTAAAATTTATTTGCAAGCAGAGAGAAAGATGGAAGAGAGATGCAGTATGGGCTTGCCATGGCTTCTTGCCACTGCAAAAGAACTCCAGAACTCCAGATACATGTACCACTTTGTATATCTGGCTTATGTGGGTACTAGGGACTTGAACCTGTACCCTTAGACTTTATAAGCAAGTGCCTTTAACTATATCTCCAGTCCTACCCATGGAACTCTTTTAAAAAAATATATATATAGATATATAATTTTGTTTGTTTGATTTTTGAGGTAGGGTCTCGCTCTATCACAGGCTGACCTGGAATTCACTATGTAGTCTCAGGGTGGCCTTGAACTCATGGCGATCCTCCTACCTCTGCCTCCCAAGTGCTGGGATTAAAGGCGTGCGCCACCATGTCCAGCTGTTAAAAAATATTTTTTTAAACCGGGCGTGGTGGCGCATGCCTTTAATCCCAGCACTTGGGAGGCAGAGGTAGGAGGATCGTCGTGAGTTCCAGGCCAACCTGAGACTACATAGTGAATTCCAGGTCAGCCTGGGCTAGAGCGAGACCCTACCTCGAAAAACAAAAACAAAAAAAATATTTTTTATAGATGGGGTCTTAGGCTGGATTGAGTGTTTGCCTAACGTGCATGGGTTTGATACTCAATATCACATAAACCAGGCATGGTGGCATATGCCTATAATTTCAACACTGGGAAGGTGGAGACAGGAGGATCAGCACTTCAAGGTTATGGCTAGTAAAGTGCTCACCTCACAAGCATGAGGTCTTGAACTCTGGTCCTAGCATCCCTGTCCAATGCTGGGTATGGTGGTATGCTTGTAATCCCAGTGCCAGGGAGACCCAGCCTACTGCTCTGGCATTCAACATCCACACATCTGGCTCTGCCCAGAGTGGCTGCTAGTGGTCAGGGAGCTAATGGGGTGATAAGAACAAGTTCTGGCTCTCTGGGGAGACCGCTATACTATCAGATGGCTTGGTCAGGTGTCTGAAGCAGACCCTTTGACTTTGTCCTCTCTGAGTACGCAGCAGGGAGCAGCAATGACAGCAGCATCCCCACAGGGGCCACCTGGTAGTGGGGGACTTGATTCTTCAGGGCCTTCTGCGCTTAGCATGTCACTTCCCCATTACAATCCCTGGCCAGGGCCACAGGCCACAGGCCAGACTCACCAGCCTGCCTGTAATGAGCCAGGAGAAGGCTGCAGGCACCTGAGCTGGGCTGTTTCTTTCTCTCAGATCTGAGGAAGCTGGCAAGGCTCAATCTCCCCTGAGCGCTCTGGGAGGGTGTTGTGGGAAGTGGAGTGTGTGCTGGGCCCTGGACTAGTTAGCCTGCCTCCTGTCCCACCTGCCTGTAACAGCCGGTACATTTTCCACTACTGATCTCTCTCCTTTGTGCTTTTCCACCTTTGCTTTCTTGATGCAGTGATGGCAACGGGTAAGCAGGGGGGTGTTAGAGAGCATTACCACACCTCTGGTACCCAGTCTCCATTCAGCCAAAGACTTGTCACCTTGAATCCCTAAATCCCTCTTGGGGGTAAGGATGGGGCATCAGCGAAAATTCAGCTATTTCTCCCTGAGCAACCCCAGGCATAATTTTAAATCTTTATGAAGATGGAAGGCCCTTAGGTCAGAGCTGTCGGTGGTGACTTCCTGGTATATTTCTAGAGGCAGAAAAGGAATGACCAGACACACACAAAGGCTCAGTCATGAGCATTGGAAATGTTGTGGTTCCCAAGTCAGAGTGACTTCCTGGAACTTCTGGTGGGGGTGGGTCATTGTGACACACTGGATTTCATTAGCTGTTCCTGGAAAAGAAGTGAGGATTTGGAGCAAAAAAATTGGGTAACCTGCCCCATGTTCCAGCTTTGATTTCAGAGGTTATGATCTCTGGTCTCCCCACAGTGACTAGGGGGCTCTGATACAGACCCCAGAAGGGTCTACAGGCACCACCTGCGCTTTCAGATTCCACCCAAGCTGTTCTCCAGGGCTCTGTGCCAGGAGCCTCCTTGACACATCGTCTTTCTCCCCAGTTGCCCTCTACACCTCCATCTTTGGTGCACTCCAGCTGCTCTGCCTGCTGACAGCCCCTGTCATCGGCTACATCATGGACTGGAGGCTGAAGGAGTGCGAAGATGATGCCTCTGAGGAGCCGGAAGAGAAAGACGCCACCCAGTGCGTAGGCAAGCCCATGGCCCTGGAGAGACAACTAAGTCGCATTGCAAGTCAGGCGGGGCCAGGAGGCGTGAGAGAGGAGTGTGCTCAGGACCCTTGCAAGTTGCTGGGACAGCCTCACTTGTGAAGCTCAGCACATATTTCTCTCAGCTCCTTAAGGCAGTTCTCTGATATGATAGCTTGGAAGACACGGAGCTAGACAAAAGCAGAAGAGATGGCAGAGGAAAGACCAGGGCCCCAGGATGGGGCTCAGATCTTGACACAACTCACACTACAGGGCCATCTAAAGCAGCTTGCCTCCGGGATTTATTCCACTTGGTTTAAGCTACTCTAACCAGGTGTGCTAATGAAGCGTTGATTGTGAGGATTAAACCAGGTGCTTGAGCCCTGCTTTATGGAAGGGCTGAGCTCTAAGATCAGAGAGGCAGTTAAATGCTGTCTTCTAGGACTCCACCTTCACATAATAAGCTGTTGTTCATTGTATCAGGCCCAATGCCAAGCACTTAAACATACGTATCTCAGTTCAGCCTTGTGACACTGTGCTGCAGTACTTTCTAGTGTTATACCCATTTTCCAGATGAGGGGCTAAAGCTAGGTGTTTGAGTCACCTGACTGAGGTCACATAGTCAGGAAGCAACGGGCTTAGGACTCGTAGGACTCACTGCTCACGTCCAAGCGTGAGGCATTCATTTGTGTGATCATCCCTGGGGTGCCAAGTGTGGGTGGTAAGACTGGAATCAGTAATCTTTCCTCCACAGGAGATAATTACAGAGACTGCTCTGTTATCTAGGTCAGGCCCTACAGCCAGGAGGTTATTTGTGCCCATCCTGGTTCCATCTGTCGTGTGCTTATTCCCTTCACCCTATCTTGCTCCCCCATGGGGAAATCCTCTCTCTTATTTGGCTTATTATCTGGCTTATAACCAGTTTCCTGCAAGATTGGACTTCGCTGCATTTTCACTGGGGCACGTGCTGCTCTCTCTCCCTATCACCTGGGCTCATCCTCCTGAGCAGTGTAGTGTTTGGGGCCTTCTTCCAGGCTACCTCACTCAGAGATGTCCCTGGTGCTGCTCTCGTCCTAACACAGCCTTTAAGATGTACTCGGGTGACCTACAGTTCTCAAATCAGGACAGATGCTGAGACCCTTCAGGTCTGACTTTTGGGGAGGGCTCCCCTTCCTCTAGGGAGCCCCCCCCAACTTCTGTGTATTCTCTTTCTCCACAGAGGTGGAAAGAAACAGAAGCGTGATCGGCAGATCCAGAAAGTCACTAATGCTATGCGGGCCTTCGCCTTCACAAACTTGCTTCTGGTGGGCTTTGGGGTGACCTGCCTCATTCCCAGTCTGCCCCTCCAGGTAGGTATGGGGAGAGGGAAGGGACCAGGAGCAGTATGAAACAAGTTAAAGAGATCTTCTGATGCTAAAAAGTATGAGGTGTCTCTGGCCAGGAAGTTGGCTTGGTAGATAAAGGGCTTGCTGCCCAAGTGCGAGGACCTAATTTTGGGTGCTCAGTACCCATGTATGCCAGGTGAGTGTGGTACCAATAATCCCAGTGCTTGGGGAGTCAACAAGCTGGCCAACTAGACTAGCTGAATCAGTGAGCTCTGGGTTCAAGTGAGAGACCCTGTCTCAGTAAATAGGGTGAAGAGTGATTGAGGAAGATACCCAGCTTCAACCTTCATATGTATGTGCATACATGTCTGCACAGACCTGCACACAAATGCAAACATGCACCCCCCCACAAACACACAATTGTACAGTGTCCTGTGGAAGTCATCCACACAGCAAATGTGACTTCATTCATTCATTCATTGTAACCAGTCAGCTGCCATTATTTCTGTTATTTATGGGGTGGGGAGTGTCTGTACCTGCAAGGTTCTCAGGCTCCATGCTCCAGAGAAGGGTGAGAAGTAAAACTTGAGTTGTCATCATGGGACTGTTCTCGATGAAGGCGCATTGTTCTTGATCTTGTGGGCACCTTGCATACCATGAGTACTGACATTGTTTGTTCCCAGAACTGTTTGGTTACTTGTTTTGCATTTTCTAAACAGCTGGAATCTGATGTCCAAAGAGATTTAGCCTAGGCCAGGCCTGGTGGTACATGCCTATAATCCCAGCACTTGGGAGGCAGACAATAGAATCAGGAGTTCAAGGCCACTCTCGGCTATATAGAAAGTTTGACATAACCTGGACTACTTGACATCCTGTCTCAAAGTAGCCTCCCTCCTGTCAGGTGTGGTGGTGCATACCTTTAATCCCAGGATTAAATGGCAGAGGTAGGAGGATTGCCTCGGGTTCAAGGCCACCCTGAGACTACATAGTGAATTCCAGGTCAGCCTGGACTAGAGTGAGACCCTACTTCGAAAAGCCAAAAATAAAAAAATAAAAAGTAAATAGCCTCCCCCAGTAATAATAATAATAATAATAATAATAATAATAATAAGTTTGGCTAACCTGTGGCATTGGTGGGAACATCTTACCCTGGCACAAGAGTGTCCACAGGGACTTTGCTCTGGAGAGAGTGGAGAATGACTCTAATCATGGCTTGACATCTGGCTTCAAAAGCCTGAATTTTATTTATTTATTTTATTTTATTCATTTTCAAGCAGAGGCAAAAAGATAGAGATAGATAGAGAGAGAGAGCACCAGGGCCACCACCTTGTGGGTCTGGCTTATGTGGGTACTGGGGAATTGAACCCGGGGCCTTAGGCACTAGAGGCAAGTGCCTTAACCACTGAGCCATCTCTTCAGCCCAAAAGCCTCAATTTTTAATACAAGATTCTTTTTTATTTTATTTTTGAATAAAAAGGTCTTACTATGTTGCCCAGGTTGACTTGGAACTTGCTATGTAGCCTAGGCTGGCCTCAAATTCACAATCTTCTTGCCTTGACCTCCCATGCTGGGATTATGGGAAGGCACCACCATGCCTACCTAGCTTTGCACAAGTTTCTGAAGTTTTTTGAAACCTGACTTGTTAGAGATTATAAGTAAGGTAGACTTTGTACCTTCCTGCCTCCACCCTGTGGTCTGTGAAAATGTCGATTCTGTTTATAGGGTGTCAGGTGTTGGGCTGCATTGAGCACCCAGGTGTGCTCACCCACTGGTATCGTCATATGTACATACTGACCAATGCTGGGCATGCAGACCAGAATGAGCCATGAGAGACTTATACCAGTTCCAGGTGGCAGCAACTAGCAGACCCTCTTGTCCAGTGGTGAGGCAGTGCTCAGTGGAAGATGGTCATCTACTTCTTGTCTTATTTAAAGACAAGTTGTGAAAAAAAAAAAGACAAGTTGTGAAAGGGCAGTGATGCATTGGAAGTGAAGGAGTGTTCAGTTCACGTCTACATATGAATGTGCATCTGGGAAGAGCTCTTTCACCCCTCCAAGGACAGCTCTGGTCCCTTCTACCACCCACATTCCTGAGAGCAGGTCCTCGCTGCTAAGCAAGATGGCAAGATTATGTATAAAAAGGAGCACAGGACAGACAGGGTCCTGGGATTGCAAGGTGGGTGGCTGGTGCTTCTCAGGGATCATTAGCTAACAAGGGCTTCTCAGAGCTTGCTAAGTCTGCCAGGGCTGGGCTCTCCAGGATGGAGCCTCCCAGAGCCTATGGCAGAACTTTTCTGTAGAGGTGAGGACAGCCACTTGCCAGTTGGGCCTGAGTGACTAGGCAGGGAGACAGACCTCTGAGCAAGTCCTCAGATGAACAAGGTCAGGAGATGTGCTCTGCTAGTGTATGTTTATTCATAGTCTCATGGTGGGCAAGGAAGGGGAAGGCCTTGGAACCCTGATCTGTAGTATTTGTACATGTCCATGGTGTAAATTCTCTTGTAATGGCTGACTGCAAGCTCCCAGTCTAATGTCACTGAATATGGAGTTGTGTAACACAAACACAGTATTATCTGGTATTCTGCCTTACATATGGATGACCCCTTTGGAGCATAGACAGTAGTAAAATTAGTGAAAAACTTCAGAGGTCATATATTTTGAATATTCATTGCCTTCATTTTAATGTCACTTTATTTATTAGATATCACTTTATTTTTTTATTTTTTATTTTTTGTTTTTTTCGAGGTAGAGTTTCGCTCTAGCCCAGGCTGACCTGGAATTCATTATGTAGTCTCAGGATAGCCTTGAACTCAGGGCGATCCTCCTACCTCTGCCTCCCAAGTGCTGGGATTAAAGGCATGTGCCACCACGCCCGGCTTAAATATCACTTTATTATACATTTATATAATTTAATGTTTAATAGCACTACTTAGTAACTGGTTGAAAAATTCCTGAAAACTGAGCAATCTGCCCAACTCCAGGCTGCCTGTGCTCCTCTGCTGGACCCCAGGAAGCAGAGGGCAGGGGTAAGGGGAGGTCCAGGGGCCTCTACTCATGCTCTGTTCTCCCTCTCTCCCTCCCTTAGATTGTCTCCTTCGTCTTGCACACAGTCGTGCGGGGATTCATCCACTCTGCCGTGGGGGGCCTATATGCCGCCGTGTAAGTTCTGGGGGCTGCTGGTGGTCTGGTGCATCTGGCCTGAGGAGGCTGCTGGTAGCATTGAGACCCTGAGGCTGGGCCAGCCACCCTGTCATGGTTCATAGTCTTTCATCAGGGGGACAGGTGCCAGGGATTCTGCTGCTTGTGTCAGAAAAGGCCATACATACCTGGCAGCAGGTAGGTCAGTGGGTGGACAGTTGGGTGCCCACAAGCCTTGTCATTTAGCACGAAATCAGTCCCTCCATTGGGGCCAGTGGTTTAGGGCCCCAGGGGCTACTATTCAACCAAGTCCTGGTGCTGTCTCTGGCTGCTCACTGGGATAGGGTTGGGTTCTGGCTGCCTAAAGCTAAATATTAAAGTTCAAATGGCTCTCAGTACAGGCAGTGACATGGATAACTGATCCCAGAAGTGCTAGGCTGTCCTCACTTCAGGTCTTAAAGGGCCCACTATTGGCCATAACCTTGTTTGTTTGTTTGTTTCAAGGTATGGTCTCACACTAGTCCTGGCTGACCTGGAACTCACTCTGTAACTCCAGATTGGCCTCAAACTCACAGCCATCCTCCTACCTCTACCTCCTGGGTGCTGAAATTAAAGGTGTTCACCACCATGCCTGGCCCTCTTTTTTTTATTTTTTTAAGGTCTTACTTTAGCTCAGTCTGATTGGCACTCACTTTATTTATTATTATTATTATTATTATTATTATTATTTTGGTTTTTTGAGGTAGGGTCTCACGTTAGCCCAGGCTGACCTGGAATTCACTATGTAGTCTCAGGGTGGCCTTGAACTCACGGCAATCCTCCTACCTCTGCCTCCCGAGTGCTGGGATTAAAGGCGTGCGCCACCACGCCTGGCTGGCACTCACTTTATAGTCCCAGGCTGGCCTTGAACTCATGGCAGTCCTTCTACCTCAGCCTCCCCAGTGCTGGGGCTAAAGGTGTGTGCCACCATGGCTGGCTCTGGGGAAGCAAAACCTGATGTTCACTGAGATTGAACCCAGAACTTCCTTGCTCTTTCAGCAGCATCCCTTGGGGGTCATTCCAGGTCTGTCTGTCCCCCGCCTTGCCCCCCCCCTCCAGGCCTGGAGGAAGTTGTGGCTGCCCTGGCAGGGTGTGAGGGAATAGGGCAAGAGCTGTGATGCTGAGTTTCCGTGATTGCACAACGCTCCTCCGGAGGAGAGTACAGCCGAGCATGGCCCAGCCTCCGACCTGCTCCCTGGGCACGTTTCCCAAGCCGCAGACTCCTGCTGGCACCACGCTTTCCACTTAGCTTAGCCAGACACCCACGGGCGTAAGGCACATCTGGGCGTGAGGCAAGGCCCTCCCCAGAGTCTGGGGCCTCAGCAGAGCAACACCCAACCATCCCTAGGCTGTTTCTGTCTCTTCTTCAGGCACCAGAGGTGCAGCCACGGGTACCGGAACACTTGGGCCAGGCCAAGCCAGGGCTTGGGGAGCCTGTGAGTGGAATTGGCTGTGACCATCTCCATTGCCCCAACAGGTACCCCTCCACTCAGTTTGGCAGCCTCACTGGACTGCAGTCTCTGGTCAGCGCCCTCTTTGCTCTCCTGCAGCAGCCACTGTTTCTGGCCATGATGGGTCCCCTCCAAGGAGACCCTCTGTGGGTAAGAACAGCTGAGGAATCTCTCCATTCTGCTGCCAGCAAGCTTGCAGGCCTCACTTGGGGCTGCAGAGCCCTAAGACGGGCATGTGGGAGCTGTGGATAGGACCATGTGAAGGGTCCCTCGTGAGTGGTGGCTACACAGAAGGGGAAAACAAATGGCCTATCTGATCTGTCTGGTTGGGATTCTCCACCAGAGTTGTACCAACCCCAGCCCAGATCCCCAGGGCTGCCCAGTGACTTGTGGAGAACTGGGGAATGCAGGTGCTGGAATGTGGAATGGCAGCCCCGGGACCTCTCGAACTTTCTACTGTTTAATTTTTCCCTCTCTCCTCCTGTGATCACATCCTTTCCCCAAACCTGAGTGTGTGGGCAGGCGCTGCCCAGCTCTGTAGTAATGGCAGGGTGGCCTGGGCTGTCCCCCCCTTGTAACGCCCCCTCCCCGCCTCCCCAGGTGAACGTGGGTCTGCTCATCATGAGCTTGCTGGGCTTCTGCCTGCCGCTCTACCTGATCTGCTACCGGCGCCGGCTGCAGAGGCAACTGCAGCAGAAGAGAGATGACGACAAGCTCTTCCTTAAGATCAATGGCTCATCTAACCGGGAGGCTTTCGTGTAGTGTCCTCCATCTCCGAGCTGTGGCCTTCTGCCCGTGCTCCAGAGACTGGCTGATGTCCTCTTCCCCACCCAGAGGACCCCACGCACCCCAGGACCCTCTCCTTCACCACACTGGAGCCCACACACTTCCCTCACAAGGCCCTGTTCCTTTTTCAGAGCTCTGAGGTGGACAGATAGGAGAGGGCCTGGGGTGGATGATTTTCCCACCATTGAAAGCCAGGCTGCCCTGGCCTTGCTCTGACCCCAAAGGACTGTGGGGTCTTGGGTCTCGATGGTGCCTGTAGGAAGAGCCAAGGACACACTCAGCGAGCAGGCTTTCTCTCAAGGGTGTGGATTCTGCCTCTTGCCAAAACAGAGGGGCCTGCCATCATCCTCAGCCCACCACCTGCCCCTCGGCTGCATGCCCACTGACCACGCCTGCCTGAGGACAAAGGCCTGCACTGTCTGCACCCCCTCTCCCGGCCCCTTACCTCCCCTGTCCAGTCTGTGGCTGCCTGAGGAAGGAAGGACCCGCTTCCTGTTGTTGGTGCTAACCCTTTGTAAGCCCAGCCCCCTGCGGCCTGAACATGGCCTGTACTTTCTTTGAAGGCCTGTGGAGAAGCCCCTCTGGGGAAGGCATGGAGGAGGCAAGATGATCACACAGAGCCTCGGGAGCCATGGTCATCCCTCAGGGTGAGAGAAGCATGTTTCCACTGCCACCCTCTGACCAGTCTGCAACCTGAGGGGAGACAGAGGCACCATATGGGCACCCCCCCCCCACACACACACAGGCATCTATTTTGTGGGGTGGAGTTAGGGCTGAGGCTGACAGACATGGAGGTTTAGGCCTAAGCAGGAAAGTGGATTGGTGAGTGACTGTGGGGTGTGTGTGTGTACATGTGGGGGTGGGCTCCGGGGTCTGCCTTTATCCCCACTGACCAGACCAGGAGCCAGCCAGGCCTTGAGAAGGCCCAGGACCCAAGAACCAGCCTTGCTCATGGTTAGGAGCTTGTGTTGGGCCATGGGGTTGCAGCTCCCCCTGCTGGTAGACTCCACCAGCGTCCTGGAACTGTTCCCATGTGCCAAGCCATACCTGCCTAGTTCATGGATGCACCCATCTTGACAGCCCCTAGAAATGTGGGGTGCCAAGAGGGGTGAACTGATTTTTAAGTCTATAGTTGTTTTTCTCTTAAGTTTTTTATCAAGTTTCTTTTTGTAAAGCAATAAATCCATTTTCTCCTGGCAAGGGATGCCCCATCTAGCATATCAGTTGAACACTGTCTATGCCTGTTTGGCGCTTGAGGGGAAGACGCAGGATGAGCCTGACTGTATCTGGGTGAACACAAGCTCTCTGGGCAATCTGTCCAGGGAGGGGCATGGACAAAGAAAATATCTGATGTCCCCCATCCTCCACCACCCCAATAGGGCTGTGAAAAAAGGTGTGGGCTGCCCTGCCTCTGCTGTCTGTCCTAGTCAAACAGGCCAACCCTAACCTCTTCACATCATCTGTATGGATCTCCCCTCAGCTCCCCACAACCCCTGGTGCAAGACATGGCATTCCCTGGAGAACCACAGGCTAAGCAGCAAGATGCAGGATAAGGGGAGAGGAACAGATCCAGGCCAAGTTCAGGCTCCTTAGTAACAGTGGAGCACTGAATCTCAGACTCCAGTCTGCTCAAATATTAAAATCACAACTCCCAAATACAGAGTGAGAAATATATTTCTCAGCGGTAAAGCTCAGGTTTAGTATGTGAAAGCCCTGGATTCAGTCCCCCCAAAGAACTGTATCGACATTTTGCAAGTCACTTCTCAAAACACTGGTCTGTGATGTGTTAATGGTTCTTCTAGCTTGAATAGCTTTGTCAAGTATGGGAAATTCTGAGTGAAGATCAGGCCAGTTACTTCATGGAAAGCAGGTCTTGTGATCATGAGCATTGTGGTTCTCCAAGATGGGATGTGGTAGATAAAAGCAGGAGGAACTAGAGTTTAAGGCAGCCTGGCTTCATAGTGAGACCCTGTTTCAAAAAATGGTCTGGTAAGCCGGGCGTGGTGGCGCACGCCTTTAATCCCAGCACTTGGGAGGCAGAGGTAGGAGGATTGCTGAGAGTTCAAGGCCACCCTGAGACTACATAGTGAATTCCAGGTCAGCCTGGACTAGAGTGAGACCCTACCTCGAAAAACCAAAAAAAAAAGGTCTGGGAGCTGGACATGGTGGTGCACACCTTTAATCCCAGCACTTGGGAGGTAGGAGCATCATTGAGGTGAGTTTGAGGCCACCTTGAAACTACGTAGTGAATTTCAGGTTAGCCTGGGCTAGAGTGAGACCCTACCTTCGAAAAACAAAAACAAACAAAGGTGTGGTGGTGCTGGAGAAGCATTTCTTGATAGAGTGCTTGCCTAGCATGCCTGAAGCCCTTGGTTTGATCCCCAGCACCACACCTACAATTCCAGCACTTGGGAGGTGAAGACAGGAAGATCAGAAATTCAAAATCATCCTCAGCTATGTAGTGAGATTGAGGCAAGCCTGAGTTACATGAGACCCTGTCTCACAAAAGAAAAGAAACCACAAGTGTTTGTGAAGATGCTAGGATGTTGGAGGCCTCCCACATTGTGCTGGGAATAGTAGAGCTGCTAAGGCAAAGAGTCTAGTAGTTCTTTAGGAAGTTAAACAGCCTGGCATGGTGGCAAAGGCCTGTAATCTCAGCATTCAGGAGATAGGGGATGGCAAGCTTGAAGCCAGCCTGAGCTACATAGTGGCACCCTGTCAAACACAAGGTTGTAGAATGCTGCTGAGTTGGGGCTCACTGGACCCCCTCCCCAACCAACCTTGCATCATGTCTGACCAAATGCCCACAGCAGAAGCTAGAGTTTGAGGAAAGCCCCTTCCTTCAGCCTGTGCTGTCCCCAACAGTGCCCAGTGGCCACAACCCTTGAGTGTGGCACTTTGAGGGAAGATTCTGGGATTGGAAAACTAGACATGAGGGTGGAAAACAGTGCATGGGATTATGAGAAAGGGAGCAGGGTACAGAAATGTGGCAAGCTGGATGACTTGAGGACTCCCTCATCGTTCTGCCCTGACTTGGTACAGAGTTAACAGGTTATGTATTTTCCTAGAATCTTTGAGTTGTAACAATCTAAAATAGAATGGATGCTATCAACCCTGTTTTATAGTTGGAGAAACAGGCTCAGAGAGGTGAAGAAACCCACAATTAGAACCGGGATGCACATGTGGATCTTAAGCCACTGAAGCAATCGAGGCCTCTAGATCAGAACATTCCATTGGGAGCAGCAACAGCCCAGGGCAGGAGAGCAAGCTCAGGGTGATCTCTATGCCTTGGAGTGGTTTCCTGGTCATCCCAGCCACACAAAGAGTGGGGATCAGAGAGCACTGGAAAGTGGCCTTGTCTTCCCCTCATCCTCAGGCTCCTGGGTTGGAAGGAACAGGAAGTTATGCCTGGCCCTGTGGTTTCAATTAGAGCAAAGACGGGCAGGGCCAGCCTCAAGGGCACTGCCAGGAGCCATTCTCTGTGGTCTAGACGTTGTGGTTGGCTTTCTTCAGGCCCTTTCGGTCTCTGCCTGAATATCTTGCTGGGACCTGTTCACAGAGCTGATTTCAACTCTCATAAATGCCAAAGACAAGATGCACGCCCTTGGGGGCTCCTTCCTGTATTGTCCCAATTCATTTCTCACCCACTGTTACCTTGATCAAAAGACTGTATAAACCCTGTCGTGGCCATATGTTGTACAGGCAGACTGGGAGCATCACACTAGCCCAGGCCTCATGGACATGGAAAATGACACTCCATAAACACATTCAGCTAAGTAGAGGTTTCAGAGGTCTTTTGCTTATCTGAGACAGGCTCTCATTATCCTGTCCTTGACCTTGCCATCCTCCTGCCTCGGCTTCCTGAGTGCTAGGATCTTGCATGTCAGCCTGAAGTGGCTAATGAGGGATGGGAATAAGCTGTGACATTTGTGATGAGGAGGCTCCTGCAGAGTTTTGCAGAGTCTTCTCAATAAAACGGGGCTACAGGGATCATCTTAGCAGCACCCTCTCTGTGTGAAGGGCTCTTGGGGCATCGAGGTGGCTTATCTGTGTCATTTACTAGGGCCCAACTTAAGGGTGGTGGTAACCATTTTCTTCAAGTACACACTATGGGCTTGAGAGGAAAGGAGCCCAGGAACCCCAAACTACCTGTGTGTATCCTCAAGTTGCAGCCCTCCCTGGTGTGAGAGGTCATGGTCAGAATGAGCCTTCTGACTCTCTCAGAGCACTATAGTGTGGGCAGAACCTCCTGGGTATCCAGGGGAGGACGTCGTGACTCTGCTCTCTACCTACCAGCATAGAGCCACCATCTGTGCCCCTTGATCTCTGATGTCATTCTCACAACCAGGGTCACAAGCTGATCTTGACTTCTCAGAAAGGTCCCTCCACCCCATGCTGAGGAGACAGAGAGGGGAGAGCAAAGGTTAGAGTCCCTACCACATATTCTCTTGGTACCCTTAGGCGAGTCTTGAGCCTCAGTTTCCTTGTCTGTAAAATGGAGAAACTAATGCCCTCCCAGTGTGGGTAAGTGGACATACATATAGGTGAAAGGCCTGAGTGAGGAATAGTGTATCTGACACTTAGCAGACACTTAGCATAGCCGCTTTCTTTGTGTGACCCTAGAAGAGAGCAGGTAGCACAAGGAATGAGACACCCCACCCACATGACCGGACCACACAGACTTTTGGCCAAATAATGATGGTGAGGTGTGTGCTGCTGACCCGAGTTCCCTCAGAACCCGGCTCTCAGCAGAGCCTTAAGTTTTTTCCTTGCCCACTTTTATGTCTTTTATATTTTGGTAAGAGGCTTGGCCAGGGTCATCTAGAGCCTATTTATATTGACTGAAATCCAGCCCTTTGGGCAGCACCCTCCACACTGCCTCTTTGGATGACTGCTTGGCCAGGTTCTCTCTCTCTCTCTCTCTCTCTCTCTCTCTCTCTCTCTCTCTCTCTCTCTCTCTCTCTCTCTCTCGTGTGTGTGTGTGTGTGTGTGTGTGTGTGTGTGTGTGTGTGTGCAGATCTAAGATGTGTTCTAGGTATGCCAGGGTGTGTGTATATGTGCTTAGAGGAATGTGTAGGAGCTTGCCTGTGCGCCACCTGGAGGCAGAAAAAAGAAAGGCTATTGTATGTCACATCCCTTTTCTAAGAAGGCTGGGTCCAAGGTTCAGGGCCCAGCCCAAGTCTTAGAGTGGTGCCTGAGATAAGTCCTTTCCCTGGATTCACCAGGGTCACAGCATCTAAGCCTGCTCTTCCCTGCCCTTTGCTGTTCCTGGCCTCTGGTATGCTCCTTGGCACACAGTAAGCACTCAATAAATGTATGTGGAGAATGACTAAGAACAGATTCTTCTGCTGTGCTTATCTCTTCCTCCCTGGATCACACATCTCTTACTCAGATGCCCTGTCCTTTGTTTGAAACGTGACTCTTGGCACTGCTGACGTGGAAGGGGCCTGGATCCCAGGGGAGGCCGTGGACAGTGGGATGGTGCTACCCAGGAAGAGATGGGTAGTGGTCACTGGGTGGCACCCACAGCAGAGATGCTAGATGGATAAAGTACTGCATCTCTTTGTTGTACCGCCCCCTCCCTACTTCTCCAGTCTAAGTGGAGCCACGGCATAAGCTCTGAGCTAAGCTAGAGCTTGGCTGTCATGTCAAGGGTGCAGGAAGTGTTGGTGGGGACCCAGAGAGCAGGCCTCACTTAGACGGATAGCCTTCACACAGCTCCAGCCACTTAATGCCATGTGGAGAGGAGCCTCGGGAGGTGGGCACAGATCCGAATTTTTGTTTCCAAAAGAAGCTGGAAATCCTGATCTCCCTTTTCAAATGTTGACTCAAAAGATTTTTTTAAAAAAGAAAATATAGCTGCTCAAATTAGTCTTAACCCTTTGTAGGGAAAACAGTATTGGAGGGAGGGAGGGAAGGAAGGAGAGGATTTCCCCGGCCTCCTCTAGTCTCCAAGGTCACCTGCCATTGATGACCTGGGCCCAACAGATGTTACCTTATCTCCCTCCAGCATTAGACCGGGACCCTCACCTTTTTACATCTGTCTCCCCCTGCCTGGCTCAAAATGAGAGTTAAACACTTGAATCTAGTTCATAAGCAGTGTATAGTCTATATTTAGGGATGAATTGCCAGGGACTCTAAGAGTAGAGTCAGCTCGTTCTCAAAGGCCTAAATCCCAAGTCCCTTCCTGAAGCCTGGCTGACTCCTGTGTCCAGTGGGATGAGCTGGGCAGACAAGGTCACGTGTCTTTTTTTTTTTTTCTCTTGTGATTCTGGGGATAGAACTCAGAGCATGTTGTGCAAGAACTCTACCGCTGAGCTCTATCTCCAATCCAGTCTGTTCTCTGCCTGGTGTCTGTCTCCCCCACCAGAGTGAATGTTCCTTTTTTTTTGGTTCTATGTAGTCTCAGGGTGGCCTTGAACTCACAGCAATCCTCCTACCTCTGCCTCCCGAGTGCTGGGATTAAAGACGTGCGCCACCACACCCAGCTCAGAGTGAATGTTCCTTAACAGCTGCCGCATGCCCTGTTTTGGTCATCATTATACCTTCAGGGACTCAGATAGCATTGGCATGAAATAGCTGCCCAGTATATACTGTGTGGATAAAATTTACAAAAAGAGACAGACACACATAGAGTGATCATAGCAGCTGAGGAAGGAGGATTGTGAGTTCAAGCTCAGCCTGGGCTATAAAGCAAGACCCTGTTGGGCTGGAGATATGGCTCAGCGGTGAGGGCACTTGTCTCCAGTGCCTGAGGCCCCCGGTTCAATTTCCCAGTACCCACATAGGCCAGATCCACAAAGTGGTGGCCTTGGTGCTCTCTCTCTCTCTCTCTCTCTCTCTCTCTCTTATCATCATCATCTATCTCCTGTATCTCTCTGCTTGAAAATGAATAAATAAAATATTTTTTTAAAAGAGACCCTGTTTCAGCAACAGCAACAAAGAAATAGAGGTAAAATAGGCCAAGGCTAGAAGAGCATGCTCTCCCCAGCCAGGAAGAGAGGGCGGAGACGGAAACAGTGAAACATGGTCTCCCTGAGATGTGCACAGATGGGTTACAGGTGCAGCTGTCACCGAGGTGGTAACAAGGGCTGGCCAGCCAGAGAGACACAGGGGCTGAACCAGAGACCCCAGACGCCATGGTGACAGGGACTAGGGGTAGGAGGCAGAAAGGAGACAGCTTCAAAGAGAAGACAAAAGAAACACAGGCTGGGGCTGAAGAGATGGCTTAGTGGCTAAGGCGTTTGCCTGCAATGCAGAAGGACCAGAGTTCAATTCCCCAGTGCCCATATACAGCCAGATGCACAAGAGGGCGCATGTGTCTGGAGTTCATTTGCAGTGGCTTGGAGGCCCTGGTGTGCCCATATTCTCTGTCTGCCTCTCTCTCTCTCTCTCTCTCTCTCTCTCTCTCTCTCTCTCTCTCTCTCTCTAATAAATAAATATTAAAAAAAAAAGAAACACAGGCTGAAGGACATCGCCCAGAGTAGGGTCATGGAGACGATACAGTGGGCGGGGAGTGGCCCAAAGAAGAGAGACAGTAAAAAGTAAGTG